>JAFIRS010003225.1:0-148323 GCA_018342105.1 Gonioctena quinquepunctata | reverse complement strand
TTATTGAAGAATTTCTGTCTCTCCACTTGATCTCCCTGTTGACCCCACTGATGAAATCATCATCAATTCCCTGACTGAAACTCCCACTTGTTCGTGGGATTTTCTATAACACTCAGTAGAATATCTAGTTCATTCTCTTCTGTTGAAAGAGTTTTAGTTTTTTCTGTTTTGGCGTAATCGACCAGTTTAGACGAAACGATCCATCAAACGCTCAAATGCTGTTCTGCTGGGTAGTCTCCTTTCGGGATATCTCTCTTGATGAATTCTAGTTGCCAATAAATCATTTTTATTCATTGCCAATAAATTATTTACCATTTATAAAAATATACAACAATGAGTGGAAACGACTAGTACTGATTGACTTCAACAGCGAATGACAGTAACTCACATATTCCTTGCTGATGTCCTTGTAGCTCCTTTGAAATCGATTCGAATGACTTTGAAGTCACAGTAAACGTGATAATAAAATTACTTAACTCATTGAATATAGGTATAGGAAAACCCGATATAAATCGATACAGAATTGAATTCTATATCTGATAAGTTACTTTATTCTATTTGAAAAAAAACTGACGTTCAATCGTTTGAAAAATGTCTAATTGACAGCTCAGCAATAAACACCATTGCAATTGCCATTATTGTTGCATGCATAGACTTGGAGCGCTATGCATGCACTCCCTAGGTTATGAACGTTCCTGTAATTGTGGTTCATTATAAAAATGGTGCAAACTTCAAAATTTGAAAAAAAAACAGAAAACGAAATAACTCAAAAACAGTCGATTTCAGAAATGGGGATGATCCAGATAACACGTAGAATCCGGAAATAGCTTCAGAATAGTTTCGAAAATATGTGCCCTGAGTTCCCTCATGATCTCCCCAAAAGAAAATTGTCAAGAGAAATATGTAACTTTGCCGCTACATAGAGGGTGACCCTGAGTTACACCTCTAAACGTTTTAGGATCGGTTTTTTAGGTAAATAAAAGATTTTTTCCTATAATACATATTTATATATATATATATATATATATATATAATGTGTACTAACTTGCTTCGTTTTCAAGATACAGGGTGTCAAAGTTTTTAGAAAAAAACAGTTTTTTACTAATTACTCAAAAACCTTTCGACTGATTCCGATGAAACTTATTTGCGGTAATAAGGGGTTTCTTTCAATGTAATTAGAATGGAATCAATAATTCCAGTGGCTTCCCAGCGGTTGATCTAATTGATATTAAGACAAATCATTGTATGCCACTGTTTTTTCGTACGTTTTTTTTTGATTTAGCAAATAAAAATAATTTTTTTCTGTTTCATTGATTTTTTTCGTATCTCCCTTTGGTTCCCTGCATGTAACAGAAAAACTATCTGATTGTTATAAGGATAAATTTATTTATTTTATTTAGAAAACGAGTAGCTTTCTAAAATTTACAAAAACTGCTCCAAATGACCACCATCTTTTTCAATGCAAAGTTTGCACCTACGGACGATTCTGCAGCTGCACGGCACTGTGCTTGGGTGATCTCTCGTGCTGCTTAGCAACCCGTTTAGGGTCGGTTTTTTCGGTAGAGTTTTAGGGTTTAGGGTTTTTACCGAAAAAACCGACCCTAAACGGGTTGCTAAGCAGCACGAGGGATCACCCAAACACAGTGCCGTGCAGCTGCAGAATCGTCCGTAGGTGCAAACTTTTATATATATATATATATATATATATATATATATATATATATATATATATATATATATATATATATATATGTGTCACACATAGAGTTCGCAACATATGGAAGTTTCTTTTATTAATAGATATAATGAAAATTTGACTTCGCAGCTAGTTTGTGCTTGGGAAATGAGTAAAAACAGCATTTTTCCTTTTGTCATGTGCTACTCTAAACCTGTCAAATTTGACATTATGTTCGAAAATCCTCAAAAAATTTGTTTTTTTTTGGAAATTTCGAAAAATGCCAAAAAAAAGTTGCTCAGTTTTCAATTTTATTATACCTTTTTTCTGAATTTGACTCTTTACTGTCACTTCGACTTTTTAAATTTATTTTTTTTTTGGATCTTTCGCTCTACCGATTCGAACGAAACATGATTCGAATTTCATATTTCGATGAATACGAGACTTCAATGTAGATCTTGGCCAGAAAATACCCTCAATGTTACAAGAAAAAAAAATGCACCTCTAGGAATTCGTCTTTGTTGCAAAGTTCATCTAGTTTTTTCATTTCATTGTTAAACTGATTCGGATTTCCAATGTATGGACGATAATATGTCAGTAATCGAATAAACGAATTTCTCTTCATTCTTATTACACTCGTATTTCTTTTTTAACAGATTTGTATCCCATTAGCTGCAGATGAGTTCGAAATATTTTGATTTGTTTACACCCAACAGTGTGACTGTTGGATTTAACTGTTAGATGTAAGTTTCGGCAAATAATAATTTTTTTGCAACGTTTTTAAATTAATTTAATAAATCTCATATTCTTTATTTTCACCATTAGATGTGTAAAAAACATTAAACCAAAATAACTATAACCAAATTCACATCAAAACATCGTAACATTCATTGATTTATCTCAATAATCTTATAAGAACCCGAATTCATCATTCAGTATGCCGGCCTTCCCGTTCTATACAAATGTTGTGGAGACGATTTTGAGATTATTTTCCTCTTCATCACCTGCACTCCACTTTGAGATATAATTGATTTCTACGAAAGATTAAATTATAGTCCTTTCATTCACAACTTTGTGGCATTTTAATAAATAGGGATTTATGTTATCAACACTCGAATGGTATTCTCTAAATATTCTTTGTTCGCAAATGGTCTGTGCTTATACACTTTTTGTTTCAGATAACCCCATAGAAAAAGTCCATTGGAGAGAATAATCTTCCCAATCTCGTCCTATCACTTTGCCCCTAAACATCTGACTGAGACACTGTTTCCTTCTACCGTTTGATGGATCGGTGCCCGTCAGCTGATACCACAAATTTCGTCTAACACTTAGAGGCAGATCAACCAAAACTTCAGACAACTGATTCATAATGAAATTTCTGTACATGTCTGCTTCAAATTTACTCTAAAAAATATGGCAATTATTTGGTTTGTAATAAACCACACCAAACATTTGTCTTGAATGAATATTGGTCACGGCAGTCTATTACAAAATTTGGATTATTGTTGGACCACCAGCGACAATTTTGGGAACTAATTGTTCAGTTCGACGTGAAAGTTGCCTCGTCTGTCCATAAAATCCTGTAGGAAAATGTGATATCATTTTCTCTCTCACCTTGGAACCAAAATAAAAATCCTACTCGAATATCGAAATCTCTTTCTTTAAGAGTGTGTATGAACTTTGGCTTATAGGGATGGAAATTATTTTTGTGCAAAATTCTTCTCACTGTTTCTCTGCCAACCCCTGTATTTTCTACTAATACTCCTAATATCAGTTTTTCCGTATTCAACAACGCTCAAACAAACATTAAGTTGTTCTTCTTCATTATACCTTATTGGATTATGTGGTTTCTTGAAACGATTGTCCACAGAGCCAGTTTCTTTGAATGTTTTCAATATCCTTCCCACGGTACTAAAGTGTATATTTCTTCCTGGATGCCGGTGATTGAAAATACTTACAAGCAACGAAAAGAACGATTTCCACTTTGTCTTTGTGTGGATAACATTGTACATAAAACTCATTTGTGAATTATAAATGTACGAAAATCGGTACACAAAACAACTCGATTTATTAAACGCAATAATTTGACATTAACCAAAACTAAAAATTTGTTTCAAAAGCCTACTAAGCGAAAATTTTATTTCGATTCGATAATTCTTCCCGAGATGTTGCATTAGCTTGTAATGTTTAAAATCACGAAATTTTATATCATGTTTGACAAATCTGCGAAAGTCTTTTGAATAGTTATGAAATGTAGGTCATTGTTTAGTTTAAAGAAAAGTATGATATTTCGGGTTTGTTTGTAACTGAATTATTGGTCAGAAAAATATTCAAACTGGATAAAAATCTATTAAAAAGAAATACGAGTGTAATAAGAATGGAGAGGAATTCGTTTATTCGATTACTGATAGATTAACGTCCATACATTGGAAATCCGAATCAGTTTCCAATGAAATGAAAAAAACTAGATGAACTGCAACAAAAGGGGAATTTCTGGAGGTGCATTTTTTCTGGTAACAGGCCAATGTGGGTATTTTCTGGGCCGTTTATTAGTTTTCAATGTGTTTTTTTGTATTTCGAGTGCATTAATTGATGATTTGTTGTTACTGTTCTCCTTAATGGGAAAATTTGTGTTTTACTGAAGTGTGTTTAATTTAATAAATGTAGATTTTACTTACCATATTCGTTCTTTTCCTGTTGGCCCAACTCTTCAATACCATCATTTAATTCTTTAAAAACCTCGACACAGAAACTTCTTGTTTGGATTCTGTCCTTATAAGATTCTTGTTTTTTATCCCATAAAATAGAACGATCATGAACTAATGCAATCAATATTTCAAGATCCATCATAAAATAATTTTTTCACAGATTTAACACAAAAACAAGAACAACAGAATCAGCGAACAGTCGTATAAACTGGAATCGACAGGTGCCGGCTAGATGTGTAATGCGCCCCATTTCCTTATCGGTTTGTTTCGCCGACTTCGGCGGTCGTTCCTTAGCCAAATGATTATACACTGGTGTATGTATTTCTAATCCCAATTGGACCGACGTAAAAAGTTTCGGAAGAATTCTCTTTGCAGTTGCCGCCTTGACATAACCGTCGGTACATTATTTTCAGTGGTATTTTTCAGTTATGGTTTCCCAATATCAATTGAGTAGCATAAAAGTCTTGCGGCGAAATCGTGGAGACAGTGGCGGGGATAACTAATTTTATTTAGATATTTTAGAAATTTTAAAATACTATAAATAATGAAAAATAAAAAAATAAAGACAAGCTTTTATTATACAAATACATTAAGAAAATGTCTTTCATTGTTTGATGTGGGTTATTATTATATCCCAAAACGTATTTCGATCGGCACACACCAATACCATAGACGCTACTGGTTTTGATCTTTCATAGCCATTAAAACACAAATATAACGCGTGATTTATGACCTCCATCGTAGACACAACCTGCCAGCATTATATCCGACTGATTGGTCCAGACAATCAGTTGTACAACTGACAGCCTCACTCGAGTCACGTTGACTATCGGCTCTTTTGATCTACCGTATGCCGACGGAAAATGTTTACGATAGTACAGATTATTTTTCGTTCGTTTCTTGCATATACGCTCGTGTTAGCGAAGTGACTTTTCATTGCTCCCTTCAGATACAGCTTTTGCAATTGATGTTGGATGGACTATACTTATATCTTACAATCATAGCAATTGATCACCCCATGTAAAAGTAGACACATGTTATCTCAACCAAATTTGTTTCCAAAGGTCTTCAGAAAGCCATATTGATAAAATTATTTTCAATGGATAATTTCTAACCTCACCCACACACGGCACTGATTAAGGAATATTGCTATAGTCCATCCAATATCAATTGCAGAAGCTGTTTCTATAGGGAACAAATGAAAACTCACTTCGCTAACACGAGCGTATATGCGAAGAAACGGAACGAAAAATAATCTGTACTACTCGTAAACATTTTCCGTCGGCAAACGGTAGATCAAAAGAGCCGATAGTCAACGTGGACTCGAGTGAGGGCTGTCAGTTGTACAAATTCGTCTGGACCAATTAAGTCGGATATAATGCTGGCAGATGTCTCTACGATAGAGGTCATAAATCACGCGTTATATTTGTGTTTTAATAGCTATGAAAGATTAAAACCAGTAGCGTCTATGGTCTGGTGTGCCGATCGAAATACGTTAGATATAATAATAACCTACATCAAACAATGAAAATTATTTTTCTTTCTTAATGTATTTGTATAAATAAAAGCTTGTCTTTAATTTTTTCATTTTTCATTATTTATGAGGTATTTTTAAAATCTTAAAATATCTAAATAAAATTAGTTATCTCCGCCCCTGCTGCCAACACGATTTCGCCGCAAGACTTTTGTATGTTTCTGCAATTGATATTGGGAAAACTATAACTGGGTATGGTCCATCCAATATCAATCGCAGAAGCTGTTTCTATAGGGAGCAAATGAAAACTCACTTCGCTAACACGAGCGTATATGCGAAGAAACAGAACGAAAAATAATCTGTACTACTCGTAAACATTTTCCGTCGGCAAACGGTAGATCAAAAGAGCCGATAGTCAACGTGGACTCGAGATGCGGATGTCTATTGTACACACGATTCGTCTGGGCCAATCGAGTTGAACATCGATGCTGGCAGGTGTGTCTACGATGGGAGGTAATAAATCACGCGTTATATTTGTGTTTTAATAGCTCTGAAAGATTAAAAACCAGTAGCGTCTATGGTCTTGGTGTGTGCCGATCGAAATACGTTTTAGGATATAATAATAACCTACATCAAACAATGAAAGAAATTATTTTTTTTCTTAATGTATTTGTATATATAAAAGCTTGTCTTTAATTTTTTTTCATTTTTCATTATTTATGAAGTATTTTTAAAATCTTGAAATATCTAAATGAAATTAGTTATCTCCGCCACT
Source organism: Gonioctena quinquepunctata (assembly GCA_018342105.1). NCBI lineage: Eukaryota > Metazoa > Arthropoda > Insecta > Coleoptera > Chrysomelidae > Gonioctena > Gonioctena quinquepunctata. The sequence continues at coordinate 141,691 of JAFIRS010003225.1, read as the reverse complement.
GCTGCTCACAGGATTTCGCCGCAAGACTTTTTTATGCTTCTGCAATTGATATTGGGAAAACTATAAATCATGCGGCTTCAGATAACAGATGTCTAATCCAGCTAGCCGAGCTTTTATTACTCAAATATATTTGATAGCGCCTTCACTAATAATCTGGGCAACTAGGGACACACGCCAGAACTTTTTTATGATTGTACCTTCAAAAGTAAAAACACTGGTAGTTCCCATTTGCCGGGCAGTGCATATGAACACTCCTCGTAGTGCTCTTATTTTTATTGCCGTTCCAATTGGGATTAGAATAACTATACAATAATTGCCTTGTAGCAGGGTGTAATACCGGCTTACCACATCAAGAGCACTGCAGCCGGGTATCGTTTACCCGACCACGACATTTGTCGGGAAAGTTTGAAAATTGTCATACACTCTTTGTCCCGATTATAGCATACACGGCATCGTTTAAACGACACCGGGTAAGTGTGAAATTGCGCTAAAGGTGCGTACAAACTTGCGAGCTGCTGGGCGCGAGCGCGGCGATCGAAAGTCGCGCCACGATCCATCTCCTGTTAGACTAGGAGGAATCGGCGCATGAGTACCGAAAACTATTCCACCTCAATTTTTTATGCGATCCTCTTCAAATTGCCCTACTGATGATATAAATGCATGTTGCCATGGGGCAACCCCGTGCCATATTGTTTAAACGGAAATTGTTTAAACAATTGCAAGGAATTGTTATTTTTCAACCGGACAATTTTTTTTATATTCTTTATTCAAATACGAATAAAAAAGATCCAATGACTTTTCACGATAAAGTTGATATTTTTAGAGATATGAATTTTTAAAGGTTCGAAAAATCTCAAATTTGGGTACTTTTGATCCATGAAAAATATATTAAAAAAAATATACATAAATAATATTTTGTTTCCAATTCTTTATACAATAGTTAATAATATTCTTAATAGATATTTAAAAAAATGTCATTGTTTATACCTGTTTTTTTATTGTTAATTTCGCGCGCTCACAAGTATGCGCCGTACCCGGTTTGTGAAATTTTACCTGCTTTACCCGCATTTACGGGTTGTGATACGACTAGTAAAATTGGCACAAAAAAAAGGCTTTAGAAATGATAAAAGTAAAAGAAAATCGTGATGCTTCAGTCCATCTTGGCAATGGCTTGGATTTAAGTACTAAGGAGTTGAAAGGCTTAGAAACATTGTATTTAAATATTTTGGGTAAAAAAGGTAACACCGCGGATGAAGCTAGACAAAGTATTTTTTCTCGTTGCTTTGGCACTAATATTAATCCATCGAAAATTCCGTGCACATCAGATGCCTTGCATTTGCATGCACGCTGTATGGGGTCGGCTTCAGAATAGCCCCAGGGTAAATCCTGCCTGTCGTGAGAGGCGACTAAAAGGATAACCGTAGGTGGAAGATGGTCTCATCGCCCGGTGAAATACCACCATATCGACTTTGTGTGCTGTGAAATGGATTCCATGTTTCAGTGTTCGGTCGATACTTTCCGGTCTCCCTCTTTCCTTTTCCCCAATTCCTCCTTTATTTTCAGCTAATAGTAATAATGATGAAGTCTCCTAGAGTAAAACACTCCGGAAGTAAAATACCTTCCATTCGATTTCCGGGCGAGAGGTACTCGAGGGACTCAACATTAAAGATTAATTTTGCAACATCCGTGGACTCAACAAGAACATCAATGACGTCCACCATCACCTACAGACGAAAAACCGGATATTCTGGCTCTAACAGAAACACAAGTAAACTCGTCCACCAACAAGGTCCATATGCTTTGTCCTGGTTACGAACTCCATTCTCGATTCAGGTTCAAAGGTGGAGTCTGCCTTTACGCTAAGGCTAACCTTTCATGCCAGCGTGAAGAGAGTTTGGAACCGAAAGACTTTGATGTGATGTGGTTTAAGCTATCTGATACCAAAGTGACTAAGTTCCTCTGCTGCCTTTACCTATCACCTAATGAACCTTCATATAACAACCTCTTTGAGTTTTTATCACTCAAACTGGACTACATTCAGGAGAGCCATCCAACAGCTGAAACCATAATCATGGGGGACTTTAATGTACATAATGCTGCCTGGCTCAAATTCTCTAACAAAACAGATGATGCAGGTCGTCAAGCTGAGGCCTTCGCCATCACTCATGGTCTAGAACAACTGGTCGAGCTACCAACCCGCATCCCTGATGTCAACAACCAGTCTGCCAATACACTAGATCTTTTTCTCACCACCAATCCTGACCCGTATAGAATAGAAGTTTGTGCCCCACTTGGAAACTCTGATCACACCCTCATCTCCACAACATGCTCTTTCCATTTACCATCGAGCAGCACAATACCACCCCGTCTCATGTGGCATTACAATTCGGCCGACTGGGAAGGTCTTCGTATGTTTTTCTCAGCGTTTCCATGGAAGAGAGTTTGTTTCTCTTCAGTAGATCCAACACGATGTGCTGAGACAATTTCTGAAATCATCATGTTGGGGATGCAAACTTACATACCGAATACCGAAAGAAGAACATCATCCGATAAGACCTGGTTTAACAGAAACTGCTCTAGAGCTGTGGCTTCCAAACAGGCAGCATACCATCGATGGCAAAAAAATCCGGGACCTGAGACCAGAGCAGCATATGTTGAGGCTAGAGGCATATGCAAAGAGACAATAGAATTTCAAAAGATGCTCATAATGCCAAAATAAGATCAAAACTTGTTGAATGTCCCAACGGATCCCGTTCATTTTGGTCTTTCGCCAAAGCTGTGGGAAGAAACTTCACTTCCAGCTCTTTTCCTCCCCTAACCAAAGAAGATGGAACACTAGCAACGACTGCCCAGGAAAAAGCGCAACTATTTGCTGGAAATTCCACTCTGGATTCTTCGGGAAAACAACCCCCGAACATTACACCTATTGACAGTCACATGCCCGAGATCACCTTTCGCCAACGCACTATCAGAAAGATTTTGCTGGGTCTCAACACCAACAAAGCCTGTGGATCTGACGGAATCCCGCCGATTGTTCTCAAGAAATGTGCCCCCGAACTAACACCTGTTCTTTGCAAGTTGTTCAACCACTCTTACAATTTGGGAGTATTTCCGTCCAATTGGAAAATTGCAAGAGTACAGCCAGTCCCTAAAAAGGCAAAAAGACCCTACCTAGCAACTACAGACCTATCGCACTGCTATCTATTATTTCAAAGGTCATGGAAAAAGCCATCAACATTGAGCTCATGAAATATCTGGAAGACTCAGGAATTGTCAACGATAGGCAATATGGCTTCCGCCATCAGAGATCAACTGGTGACCTGCTCGCTTACGTCTCACATATATGGCAGCTATCTATTGAAAAGTATGGAGAAACTTTAGCTGTGGCATTAGATATCTCCAAGGCGTTCGATCGAGTTTGGCACCAGGGACTCCTCGCCAAGCTTCCATCTTATGGCTTGCCCCCTCAGCTGTGTTCTCTGCTTGCTAGTTTTCTCTCAAACAGGTCTCTCCATGTAGTGGTCGATGGAGTTTCATCTGACACTCTACTCATAAATGCTGGTGTTCCGCAAGGATCCATTCTAGCACCAACACTATTTTTACTTCACATCAACGACCTGTTGAAAGCAACTTCATGTCCCGTACACAGCTTTGCCGATGATAGTACCCTCCATACCGCTTTCTCTTCCAGGACCCCTATATCAGCCCGTGAAACCAGAAATGAACGAGGAAGAAATGTTAACAATATAAATATGGACTTAGCAACAATTCTCGAATGGGGATCCAATAACTTGGTAGAATTCAATGCAAACAAAACACAAGCATGTCTTTTCTCTAGAAAAGCCGATCTCACTGTGCCTAACATAACTTTGTCAGGAGTAACCATACCACTGAAGTCATCCATATCGATGCTTGGTATTACTATCAGCAATAACCTTTCCTGGGAAAATCACGTGAGGTCCATTGCCAAAAGTGCATCCCAAAACTTGGTTTTTGTTTCGTGCCAAGAGCTATTTCACCTCCAGTCAGCTGCTTATGATCTATAAGGCACAGATCCCACCTGTCCTGGAATACTGTTCCCATATTTGGAGTGCGGCACCTAAACATATCCTGAAGCTATTGGATTCTGTCCAAAAAAGGGCAATTCGTCTCGTCGGTGATGCCTCGCTTACAAACTCGCTCACTTGTCTGGAACACCGTAGAAAAGTTGGCGATTTGTCTCTATTTTATAGATATTTTCATGGGCGATGCTCTTCTGAAATATCAACAATCGTTCCTCCTTTGGCAGTCTCTTCGAGATTAACCCGTCAAGTTCAGTCTTCACACCCCTTCGTGGTCACTTTGGAGACCTGCAGAACATCACTTTCCAAAGACTCATTCATCCAACGAACTGCGAGGCTTTGGAACTCATTGCCTAGGAGGTGTTCCCCGAGGCATACAACCTCCAGAAATTTAAGAAGAACACCAACTCCTACCTTCTTTCCCTTGGTTCCCACGATGTTCTCTGAACATTACAGGATATCCCTTTTCGTGGGAACCAGAACATATAAAAAAAAAAAACGCAGAGCTTCTGCTCAAACATACATTTGGAAAAATGCATTGAGTCCCCAATATGGAACATTAGATTTCACGAATTTCGGATACAAACTAGAGAATGGTACTTTGCTACCTTTATTTATAAACAAAAGCCCATTTCCAACTGATCTTAAAAAATCGTGTAATTGTAAGAATTCCTGTGCAACCAAAGCTTGTTACTGTAAAAAAAAATGATATTAGTTGCATACTTCTATGTGGTTGTGATTCAGAAGACTGTAAGAATATTATATATAAATATTGATAATCAATAAATACTTATTTTTGAATTTTGTTTCATTATTTCATACTTCTACATCTATAACCTTTGTTTGAAGAAGCTATTCAATGTAATTACTTTCTGTTTTAATAACAAAAATTTCCGATTCATGCTTAAATAACTTTTGTAAAATTGATTGCAGAAAAAAATTTTTAGGAAACAAATTGTAGACAATTGCATTATCAATAACATTTCTCTCTTCAACAATCTTGATAAAGTCAATAGTTTTTAAGATAAATGATAAATAATAATTCAGGACACAGAGAGGCCGATGCAGCGCATGAGTCAGAGAGAGATGGCAATACTTACAAAGGTAAGCGACGCATACTTGTGAGCGCGCGAAATTAACAATAAAAACACAGGTATAAACAATGAAATTTTCTCAAATATCTATTAAAAAAAATATATTTATATATATTTTTTTTAATATATTTTTCATGGGTCAAAAGTACCCAAATTTGAGATTTTTCGAACCTTTGAAAATTCATATCTCTAAAAATATTAACTTTATCGTGAAAAGTCATGGAACCTTTTTAATTTGTATTTCAATAAAGAATATTATGTCCTGTTGAAAAATAACAATTCCTTGCAATTGTTTAAACAATTTTGGTTTAAACAACATGGCACGGGGTTGCCCCATGGCATTTATATCATCAGTAGGGCAATTTGAAGAGGATCGCATGAAAAAATTGAGGTGGAATAGTTTTCGGTACTCATGCGCCGATTCCTCCTAGTCTTTGATGGTTTTTTCGACGAACGCTTTGCGTGTTCGCAGTCCAGATCCGGTCGGGGAGCGTGGGAGGATCGTTGTTTTTCGTGTGTATGTGATTACTCTTTGGTGCCTTTTGAGTGATAATTATGGAATGGTCAGAAGAAAATTCGATAAAAATCTTATTAATACTTATCGTGACAAATCTATTCTGTGGGATCCTCAACATTCGAGTACAATTTTATTCTGACCAGTTATTTCTTGCGACTTCCAAGTCCATCATAAGCTCTGTACCATTCATTTTCTTAAACAGGCCAGTGTGCCACCAACGTCGTTGTTTCCTTTTCTTTTTCTTTCCGTACAAACTTGCTATCAACAAAGCTGCACCACGTATCAGCAAAATCGCGTGAATTTCCTCGCGCGACAGAGACATGGTTACAACTTCAATGCAAAAATAACAGCAGAATGTTCATGGATTTGCTATGGATCGCGGTAGGTGCATAGAAGCCTTTCTCCATTCAAAAACGAATAAGCTCTATAGCCGAATTCATAAAAAATGTACTATGAAGGTACCCGCTAGCGGCTAACACCAATCGAAAATATCAAAATAATATCACATTTGATAACAATTTTCCCTGGGCCCTGTATATTGTTTTTTTTGTTTATGGGGACGAGACATTCAGATGACGGAAGGAGAGAGGAGGCAGGCTGTCAAAAGTTTTTACATTTGAATTGATATATATTTTTGAGTTGAAGTATTTGCGTTATTAAAGTTTTTTCGGTACGTAACAGCTATTTCTTGAAACCCCAATAAGCCTTCCTGAGAGATATTGGTTCTGAATATTTCCAACATAAATCAGAAGTGGTCAAGAGTAGCAGTTCCAGAGAAGCGGAGCAGAACGCTGAATAGAAAAAGGAAATATATTAGACGGTCCAATTTTCGTTAACCAAATTGGCAAGAAAAATTCAAATTTGATACTATTGATATTTAGAAAAAAGTGACAATGAACGTGGAAGCAGATACTGTCACAGGTTCAGATCAAATGAATTTGATGCAGAAATTCATGGATATGATGCAGATGATGGAACAATCAAGACTTGCCAGTGAAGAGAAATTCCTCAAGTTATTAGAGAAGCAAACACAAACCCAGGTTCAAACTCAGTTTCAGGTAATGCCCGATTTCAGTCACAGCATCGAGAACTTTGATGGCGAGAGTCTGGGGAAGAAGGCAATGGACTGGTTGAAAACGGTGGAATGTACAGCTTTGCTTCATAAATGGCCTGAAGAATTCAAACTTGAGACAGCCAAAATTCATTTGGTTGGGACAGCGAAGAAATGGTATATTGAAAAGGCCGCGGAAATCAGTACTTTTAGCGACTTCAAAAGTAGATTTACTAAAACATTTGACTTGAAAATCAGCAAAGATGAACTTTGGGAGAAAATGAAAAAGAGAATACAGGGTAAGTCAGAATCTGTTTCTTCTTATTTTCATGATAAAGTAATGATTTGCCAAAATCTTGGGTATGATTTTGAAGAATCTAAAGAACAAATTTTGATTGGTTTAGCTAATAAAGACATCATACCAGGTCTTATTGCTGCAAAAATCGATAAATTTGATGATCTTCTACATGAAATCATACGATTCGAAAGAATTTATAGTAAATCTAATATAAGTAAAGTCAATCATATCAAAAGTTTGGCCAATTTCAAGCTCGTCCTTCTCATATGTCAGGAAAGAAGTTGAATTGTACAGATGGACAATCTGTTGAGCATGAACGAATGAATTTATCAGATATACCTTCAACAAGTAGATCGGAATTGTCAGTGAATCCAGAGCAGCATAGAGTTGAGAAGAGACACTGTTTTTATTGTAAAGCAGTAGGGCATCTGAAAGTTGATTGCCCAAAACGTCGCTCTAAAACTGCTGTAACCAGTGATCCATCTCCGCAACCTATCTCCGACAAAACTCAATCGTTGATTCATGGATCAAATGATGAGGATGATTCCATTTCGAAGTTCATAAGACAGATTTGTTTGAACGATATTTTGAATGTTACAGCTTTTATTGATCCAGGAAGTGCTGTATGCACAATAAAAAATTGGAATTCCAGTTTGGTATAGGAGTTAAATAAAATTGGTTGGATGAAGAGAAGAAGAAGTTGAAGCATTAGTAGTGCCGGAAATGAACCATAGATCTAGTAATCGGAAGAACATTCACGTCTACATTTTGGATACAAAAATGAAGACCCATTCCGAAATATGCAATTAGGATCAAGCATCGGGAAAAAACAGGTTTTTGTTCAAAAAGCCATCAAATTGGAGCAGAATAGAATCAATTTTGTTCAGGTTCGTATTGATGAGAGAGTTGGTCATCTGCCAATTGTGACACAAGCTGAAGTTGAGCTGAAAGAGAATGATCGCATAGGAGAAATCAGAGGTAACATCGAGAATATACAAAATGAGGAACACTCAGGTGAGAGAGAACCCATTACTATGAATTTATTTAAATTTGATGATTGTGTAGATATTTACTATCGGGAAAATCTCTTGAATTTGCTCAATGAATTTAGACATTGTTTTGTTTGAATATACACGAACTCGGTTGTACAGACCTTATGACAGTCAATATTCCAGATAACAATAACCCATTCAGATTGAAACCGTACAGATGTAATTTCGAAAACCGTAAAATTATAAATGATATTGTGGAAGAATGGCGGAATGCGGAATAGTAAGGATACAAATTCTTCATATGCATCTCCTGTGTTATTAGTACCAAAAGTTCCGGGGAAAAGAGACTTGGATTGATTTTAGAAAATTGAATAGTCAAACCCAAATTAAAAATTTTCCCATACCACAAGTTGACGACTGTTTTGAAATTTTAACTGGTTCAAAAATATTTTGTACATTAGATCTGATGTCAGGATATCTGCAGATCCCTCTAGATGAAGAATCCAAAAAGAAAACTGCTTTTATTTATCCTGATGGCACGGCAGAATGCCAAAGACTTTGCTTTGGTTTGGTAAATGCCCCATTTGAATTTTCAAAATTGATATCATTGGTATTAGGACCATTGAAAAATACAGTGGCAGTGTCATATTTGGATGATATTCTCATTGGTGCTACAGACAGATATGCTGACAAAGTTAAGAAAATATTTATTGAATTTTCACGGGCAAAGTTAACCTTCAAGTTAAGTAAATGTGAATTTGGAAAGAAAAGCGTGATGTTTTTAGGATTTCAATTAACCTCAGATGGGTTATTTCCAGGTCCTTTGAAGCTGAGGGCAATTGAAGAGTTTCCAACTCCAAAAAACAAGCACGAAGTAAGGAGATTCCTTGGTCTGACAGGTTTTTTCAGGAGATTTGTTAAAAATTATGCAGAAATCGCTAGACCAATATCAGATTTGACAAAAAGTAATGTGAATTTTGTTTGGGGGGAAAAGCAACAGGCAGAGTTTTGTAGGCTGAAGGACTGTCTGTAAAAAGCACCAGTGTTGCAGTTATATAACCCGAAGGCAAAAACAGAACTTCACTGTGATGCTTCATCTATGGGAGTAGCAGGTTTATTGTTACAGGAAGGAATAGATGGTAAAATGCATTTAGTATATTGTGTCTCAAAGAAAACAAATGATACTGAAAAATTGTATCACTCTTCACGACTTGAACTCTTAGCTATTGTTTGGTGTTGTGAGAGATTGAGATCAATGTTATTGGGCATTAAATTTACAATCGTGAGTGATTGTCAAGCACTCGTTTTTCTGAATGCTAAGAAAACGATCATACCACAAATTGCACGATGGTATGCAACTCTGTCTGAGTATGATTTTGAGATAAAACATAGACCAGGAGAGAAAATGGCTCATGCGGATAGTCTGAGCAGAGCAGCAGTGGAGGAGGCAAACCACGACGGAATGATTGAGGAAGTGTATGAAAGGAGGTTGAATATGTTTACTATAATTTCAGAGTGCAGATGAAAAACTGAAAAAAATGAGTGAAATTTTGAGAAAGACTGAAAATGAAAGAACTAATGAAGAAAATAACTGGATTAAAGATTATGAGATAGATTCAGGAAGAATATATAAAAAAGTGAAAGTCAATGGGGAGTATAAATGGCTCTATGTAATTCCAGATTCCATGAGAAAAGCTACAGTTGTGAAATTTCATGATCAAATGGGCCACTGGTTATTGGATAGAACAGTTTCTAGCATACTGAGGAAATTTTGGTTCAGAGGTTTGAGAAGATATGTGAGAAAACACATTCAAGGTTGTTTTGAATGTCTTTTAGCAAAAGTTCCAGGAGGAAAGAAACCAGGTAAACTCTGCAGTCCGCAAATGCCTGAGAGACCTATGGTAAAACTTCATTTGGATCATCTAGGACCTTTTCCAAAAAGCAACTCTGGAAAAATGTATATTTTAGTTGTGGTTGATGCATTTTCCAGGTTTGTTAAACTATTTTCAATAAGGAGTACAACTGCCACAGAAACTGTAACACAAATGGAATCCTTCATAAATAATTACGGTACCCCAAAGACTATTATAAGTGATCAGGGAACAGCTTTCACTGGCGACAATTTCGAAACTTTTTGCAGGAAGTATGATATTGAACATAAGCTGATTGCTGCAAAATTTCCACAGGCTAATGGAATGGCAGAGATAAGAATGAAATCTATCGTTCCGTAGTAGTAACTTCATTGGATTTTAGGAACGATAAATGGGACAAAACTATTCCTTCTGTGGAGAGAAAAATGAATTCATCTATCAATAAAACGACTGGAATAACACCATTCGAATGTTTGTATGGATACCAGCCAACTTTCGAAGAAGCAGCTATGGCGAATTTTCGTAGAAAGGAAAGAGGATATTCGGAACATGAAAAATAAGGAATGAAGCCAAAGAAAAGTTCGTAGAATGCAGGAGAAGACAAAAATTTACATGAAAGAAAGGTAAGAGAATATTCGGACACATAAACAAATAAGAAAGCTACAGGTGAACCAACGAAAACACAATTGAAATATCGTGGTCCGTTCACAGTCATTGCAAAATTGCCGGGACATATTTACAAATTGGAGAAACTGAATAAAGAAGATGGTGGGAATTGTAAAGTTAGAATTGCACATATCTCGCAGATGAAAATTTATAGGAATCATGATGAAGAAGATAATTCGGACGAAGAACAAACAGGAGAAACCGAAATTTCAGACATTGAGGTTGACGAAAAATCGGGTATTACTGAAACTGTTTTATCTGGGAAAAGTTCTGATGCTTCATATAATGAAACCTTGAATGATAAAGAATGGTTCCCAAGTAGTGATGATGATATGGATGGAGTTATTGAGAAGAAGGAGAGACCAAAACGAAATGTGAAGAAACCAGTTAGATTCGACGACTATGTTTGAGGACAAACATAAGACAGGATGACCGAATGATAACAATTTTCCCTGGGCCCCGTATATTGTTTTTTTTGTTTATGGGGACGAGACATTCAGATGACGGAAGGAGAGAGGAGGCAGGCTGTCAAAAGTTTTTACATTTGAATTGATATATATTTTTGAGTTGAAGTATTTGCGTTATTAAAGTTTTTTCGGTACGTAACAGCTATTTCTTGAAACCCCAATAAGCCTTCCTGAGAGATATTGGTTCTGAATATTTCCAACACATTTAAAGTGGCCACCTCATAAATGTATGTCAAACCACAGATAAATGGGAACTTCTTTGAACACGTTATTTCCTGCAATTGATTATTAGTCCAATAATCTAAGGGTTTGGCAAGGAAAAAACTGCGGAACTTTTTTTCTCAACGGATCTTTATGTTTTCTGGGGTGCTTAATCCGAATCTGAAGTTTGCTACCACGGCAGCCATCGGCTTCATACTCAAAATTGTGAAGAACCGCCCAAATTAGCGATTATTGTCGGTTTTTTACCTATAACACGACAACAAATCCGAAATCGGACTATTTTTTGCAGAGTTATGTTATTTTGCAAAATGCCGATGAGTAGCGAAGTTGGCTAAAAACCGAAAACCAACTCGAAAATGTCTGCTGGTGCCCTATTATTCTTCTTTTACTCCTATAATGAAATATTATATGTTTTTATATGTACAGCTCACATTACCGAACATCAGTGAGGCACCTACTCACCTATTAGTTCACTTTACAAGTATTCTCTTTCTCAAATCTCAACGAAAAATCAAATGTAGGTATCGTGGTAGTAATTACTGTACAATTGACCACTTTTACTGAACTGCCGAACGTCAGTAAGCATTTTTTGAACCCACTCTGTCAAGTACAGTTGATACGGGGAGTTGGTTGTAATGAACGACAATTGATGTTAAGCTCATGTTTATTGACAACTTATTATTATTAAACACTTTCATATTATTATATAAAAATAGTAAGTTGAGGATTAAGATATAGTTAATTGTTGAGAACGTAGACAACTCGAATTAGCTCCACCTGGAAACAGAGAAAACAGAGTCTATAGATCTATTTTGTCTTCAGAAATCAAGAAAAATAGTTTCATTCAAGTAGATTCTCATAAGCAGGTGTACAGAAAAGCTCATCGTTTCGTCTGCCATCGTTATAAACCAGATGGACCCGGGGTATCGAGAGTGGACAATTTTGGGTGCTTGTAACAGGGTTGGCTCTCATCTGTTGGCGGATCCACTGGAACAGAAAATATATCACATGCACGATTATAAGATATAAGGATGAAGATGGAAGCAGTGACTCCAGAAGGTCGTCTGTACCGTCGTCCTCATCAAAGATGATTTCTTGATTAAAGCAGTGACCATCACAGTCACACAACCTTATGTAGAACAATCCATTTTTTCTGCAGCCACAATGGCCCCTGCACCCCTTTTATCAGTTTCAGCAGCTTCTTTGGGGCTGGAGTTGTGAGGGTGGTTATAGGGACCATGTTCCCCTGGACTGTCCGCCAACCCCACTCCTCTGTTGGTAGAGCGTTTCCAAGCCACTACTGAACCTGATGGAAAACACGATATGTGTGCTGCTCGGCTGCGGCTTCTGAGGGTGGAATGGTGGAAAATTTTTAATTGAATTTGAAGGCTGAAGCTATGTACTGCCTGTAGCGATGGTCGTTCGAAGTAGTGCAACGAAAATCACCTCCATATAATCCAACCAAGAATTTTGCCCCTGCTGCCGTGAGCTCTTCTTTTGTCGCGAATGGATTTTGAATTTGTTTAATGTCAGATGATAAGATTGGGAATTTTTGGAGAGTCTTGACAAATTTCACCTTCCCTTGGTGAAAGAGGGCGGAGGTCGAGTCGCAACCGCTGAATGCGTGTATGAACAGAATATGTTCTGCAACGGATCTGTTGATAGCGGTTGGTGAGTGGTACGAAGTAGATGGCACCTTCCCTTTTCCTGGTTTCTGGATAAAGACGTTGCTGGGTGTTTGTGTGCCAATGGCAGGAGATCGATGTTCATACTGGCATCAATGAAAGATTGTAAACCCTTCTGCTGCACTGTAGATGTCGTTGTTCCATCATCTAACGATTCTTCGCACACAATACACTTGCGAGACATTTTTTGCATATATTTAAACAAGAAAGACTCGAATTCAAATGCTCGCCGTCACATTAGGCCACAAACTGAAACGGAATGTTTTCGGATAGCAGGTGTTCCGAAGGAAGGGGTGGGAGGGGTGTAAATAAGTGGGGAGTAGGGAGCAGGTTAACAACAGACTGGGAGGGAGTGGTCGATTGTGTCGTAATTTCTTCCACAATTCATGCAACCTGAATTCAATTTTTCATTGAGATTTGAGAAAGGGAGTATTTGTAAAATACCAATAGGTGAGTGTATAATACATATTATTATACATGTATATTATATTATTATACATATTATATTATTATACACGTATTATTATATACGTGTTAATACATATAATAATTGATTATAGGAGTGAAAGAAGGATAATAGGGCACCAGCAGACATTTTCGAGGTGGTTTTCGCGTTTTTAGCCAACTTCGCTACTTATCGCCATTTTTCAAAAGATCATAACTCTGCAAAAAATAATCCGATTTCGGATTTGTTTCTTTTGTTCCGTAGGTATTTCAAGCTTTAATTTACTATATGATGGCTTTCTTCAAAAAACGATTTGTTGTCGTGTTATAGGTAAAAAACTGACAATAACCGCTATTTTGGGCGGTTTTTCGTGATTTTGAGTATGAAGCCGATGGTTGCCGTGGTAGCACCCCAAAAAACATAAAGATCCGTTGACAAAAAAAGTTCTGCAGTTTTTTCCTGAAAACGGCCTTTTGAAACCTTATATTATTGGACTATATGTCTTGATGACTATTCAAAGAATAAATCAAAATAGAATACTTGGAAATGCAGAGAAATGTGCTCGAATAATTAATGTAATTTCCGCTTTGACAAAAAGCACCTCTCGACTCCGCTACATATTAAACGCAATAATGACGTGTAACAGGAGCGCAGCCAGAATTTTGTTTTGGGGTTGAATTGGATTATACCAAAAAGCAAATATATTTTTTTTTAAAAGGGGTTTACCACCTTGGGTAGTTGATATCTTGAATAAAAATTAAACCTAATTCCAAATATAAATGATACCAGGAAACATGAAACAATTCACACAAATATTGAAAAAACCTCATAAACACGAAATGAAAACAGTAATCATATTCATTCAAGAAATGGAAGATTGCTTCCAATATCCATCAAAAGTTCATCACAAATTCTGGCTGTAATTAACGAATCAAAATAATTCAAAAAATGTATACAAATTATTAATATCAAAGAAATAATATTGGACTTCGGTCTAATCGACATATACTCCAGTCAATGGGGACTGAAAAAGGCCTCTGCCCTACGAAAGGTGAGGTAGAAACGATTTTGATTAATTCCGGGCCCAAGAAAGTATTAATTGCCGATATGAAGAAGAAACGGGGGATTCTAGAGGAACAATTGTGTGAGTCATAATGATCAGTGTTTGCATATCTTTCTGTTATATTTATAACCAGCTTCTTGGTCTCCTATCAGTTTACTCCAGTCAATGGGGACTGAAAATATATATATATATATATATATATATATATATATATATATAATTTAGAAGTTGAGGTTTGTCGACTGTCTATATTAATGAAAAAGGGATCTTTATTTTGGGTAAGCAGTCGTAGGGATGAAGTGAGGATACTCTTTTTTCTATTCGAGCTTTCGAGACTTTATTGACTCTTCATCAGGAACTCTAATATTCACACTATGAACCATAAGTTCAAAAAAAAAATTCTAAATTTCCCTCCATCACAATTACGTACAAGAATCAACTCACTGTCAATAATATTTTTTCTAAATTAAAAAACAAAGACCCCATATTAGAACAATCTAATGTAGTCTATTGCATTCCTTGTTCTCAATGTAATAAAAAATATATCGGACAAACTGAAAGAAAACTTAAAGATAGAATTTGCTCGCATAAAAGTGATATTAGGAATCTTAAAAAAAGTTGCACCCTAGCACAACACACCTTAGAAAAAGATCACAAACCCGATTATGATAATGTCAACATATTAGATCATGAATCCAATGTAAAAAAAAGAACTTTTTTGGAAATGTCTTACATATACAAAGAACCAAATTCAATGAATGCCAAAACTGATATCGAATACCTTA
The DNA here is from genome assembly GCA_018342105.1 of Gonioctena quinquepunctata. Lineage (NCBI taxonomy): Eukaryota > Metazoa > Arthropoda > Insecta > Coleoptera > Chrysomelidae > Gonioctena > Gonioctena quinquepunctata. The sequence goes on along the minus strand of JAFIRS010003225.1, from coordinate 126,474 downwards.
GTATCATTTATTCCTACTTATTGAGTCTCCCTCTACATTTAGATAACACTATTAACCATTTTTCACAATCAGTTATACAATAATTTGGCATTAAATTGGCAACACTACCTTTCAAAGATGGTTGATACTTCAATTCCTCATATCAATCATTATTTTTATTAGACAGAAATTTCACTTGATCTTGTCAACATTGTGTCAAATGAATCTCTTCCCTTAATGTACAATCCATAAGTATTTTTTACATCAATTTTTATTTATACATTGTATGTTCATCATTAATATGTGTTCCATGTATTTACAAGTTTTGCTCGAAGTTAACCTCACTTTCGTAAGTAATTTTTTTTAAGAAAATGTTTAAATTCTCACACATTTTAATTTATCATTGTAGAGTTCCTCATGAAGAGTCAATAAAGTCTCGAAAGCTCGAATAGAAAAAAGAGTATCCTCACTTCATCCCTACGACTGCATACCCAAAATAAAGATCCCTTTTTATATATATATATATATATATATATATATATAATATATATATATATAAAATATATATATGTATATATATATAAATATATATATATATATATATATAATATATATATATATATATATATATATATATATATATGTATTATATATATATATATATATATATATATATATATATATATATATATATATATATATATATATATATATATATATATATATATATATATATATATATATATATATATATATATATATATTATATATATATATATTTATATATATATATATATTTATATATATATATATATATATATATATATATATTTATATATATATATATATATATATATATATATTAGTTAGTTCCAGAACCCAATGAAAAATCCAAGTTCGCCTTCCGCCATCTTGTATTAGAGGAACAAAAAATAGTTTGTTTTCGAAATAATTTCTCAACGGCTTATCCTAAAAATGTCTTTTACAAATTGTTGTTTGATATGACTAAATTCCCTACATTTTTGTATGAACACTGTTCTTGTAAGTCTGATGTGTAACGAGCTACAGCGGCGCCAACGAGAAAACGAGAAAAAAACGCCCAACTCAATCTTTCCACAATTATATAGCGAAATAAAATGATTTTTCTTGTTGCGTATAATTTTTTTCACCGCCACTATGGTATGCATTTATAAAAAGTATTATTGAGATTAGTGTATGGATTTTTCAAGTTCTGTTTCATGGGTTCTGTGAGCCGGGCCCACCTAGGATGCATCAAACTCGCAGCATGCAAAATACGACATGAGGTAAATACCGCGTATATACTTGTGCAGCATAAAATCAATATAATCACGTGGATCTCATCGGAACCAGCGCATACCAGTTTTATGTTTTCAGACATGTACATGCCCTGCACTGGTGTGCGCTAGTTCCGACGACATCCTCGTGATTATATTGCTTTTATGCGGCGGTATTAACTTTATGTTGTATGTTGCATGCTGCCTGTTTGATGCATCCTCGGTGGGCGGCCCGGCTAACAGCCGTTTCATAGAGTAGGTATAGACTGTCCCTCATTATCATGTTACGAAAATCGCTATTTCTTAGTTTTTGGACACCTAAATAACATTGAAAAATCTCCAGGCATTCACTGTATTCATCTAGGCGGATTAATAAGTTCCGTGGATATTGAACATGGTCCTAAAGATTTTTCAGGAAAGATTCCAAACTCACGTGGTTGAATATCTTCAAATATCAAACTTATTCCTTGTTCAGGATTAACCAATTTAAGTATATTCATTTCAGCATGTGCATCTCATACCTTGTTTGGATCATTGAAATCTCGAGAGTTATTACCAGATTACCAATCCTCAATTGCTTCTCTTGTAGAACAAATTATCTATTGAGTGTTACCAATGTACGAAATCACTACGATTCAAATGCAGTTGTTGTTTTCGATGGATATCCATTTGATGGTGACAAGATGAATACGGAGAGTGCAGACTTTGCCGTACGAAGAAGCAGATGTCTGGGGAAGTTTTTTTCGGTGAGACAATGACGGTTCAAGTTTCTCAAGAACGATTTTTGGCCAATGAAAAAAATAAAGCCTGTCTAATTTAGTTTCTGACAAAAAAGTCGAATAGGCTGCTTTTACTGTTAAACAGGCCGAAGAAGATGCTGATCTTTTGATTGTCAATACAGCGATTTTTTTCTGGTCATCGTTCGAGCATCGTTAATTCGACACATACAATATCATGGATACGACAATGTCGAGAGCCAACTTGTACGTATAAAATAGGGGTCTCGACTCACCGACAAGACAAATCCCCAAGCTAAGGGCTGAGTCTCAATAGATCGCAGCGTGGAAACTTCTCTACCAGGTACAACACCCTGCCAGGTACGTAAGTCGTCTACACACAACTCCGAGTTCTAACATCGAAATGTTTGTACTACCCATGATCGGCCGTCAAGAAATCTGGTCGGACATGACAAGGATCGATCCCGCCGCCGACCGTTGATTTCAACGGCAAATAGGGCTAGTGCGACAAACGTAGCGAGCTACGATTGCCTAGTAAAGTCACATTGTTTTGAGCCTTTCGACTCTCGGAACTCCAAGAGATATCGTTGCCACCTTTGACTAGAAAGGATACGGCCTTAGAGGCGTACAGGCATAATCCCACGGATGGTAGCTTCGCACCACCGCCCGCTCGAGCGAGTGCGTGAACCAAATGTCCGAACCTGCAGTTCCTCTCGTACTGAGAAGGATTACTATCGCAACGACGAGTCATCAGTTGGGTAAAACTAACCTGTCTGACGACGGTCATCGTTTGTGAAGACGTAGATTTTTATTTCTGCAACAGCATTAGGATCATCCGAAACCAACACCCACTTTCGCGAACCAGGGAGAGGCAAAACTGCTTGATAAGTGTAATCCGCGAATAATTTGAAAGTGAAAGAAGTAGCCGAAAACATGCGACTGTTTCAACGTCAACGTCCTCTTCAACCAAAGGAATTTTTTTTCGCTTCTCTAAAAAAACAAACGATTCAATTCCGTCATTGGCATCTTCAAAGATCAGAATGCCAAACGAATAGACATCCCAGCCGCTGGAGCCTTTGTTTTGTATGGTGGCAACATGTAAAAGGAAACTTTGGAAGAAGTCCGCTACCAACTTTTCGCAAAATCGACAATGAAAACAAATTCCACTTAGCTTCTTTGCCACTAACGGAGGTTGCTTCATAGTACCATGCATTTAGACTCAGGATTTAGGAATAAAAAAACAACCAACTTGGGCTGGAAACTTGGTACTCGGCTAACTCCAGTAACAATGTCAGAGAAACCTGCCGCAGACACCTTATCGGATGTCATTTCATGCAATTCAGGAAGGGATTGTGAATCATGCGAGAACATACCAGAGGTCATCATCAGAAGCGACGACGAAGATGAGGCAATGACATGGATGGATTCTTAGTGCGGAAAATGGGCAAGAGGATAATAATGAAAACGAAGACGATTGTGAAGGCATCAACATCAAAATGTTTGCTCTGGGGAAGTGTGCTCACCGGCGTCGGTGATAGGCGAACGTTAAATAAAAAAACGTAATTTAAAGAGGATCAGTTGATTGAAGCCATGAAAATATTTAGATTTGAATTTTTCAAGTTATGTGTACAAAATTAAATCTTGTCTGCACTGATTTTCAGGTAATTCTATTGTTAACATCTCCATTTCCATATTCTTTTCACAATCAACGAAGATCATTAAATTTCTTTGAAATCCCGTTGCCGTCATTTTATGCTTTACCTAATTCAATTGGTAGTTTGTTTGGCGCCGACTCAAAATTATTTACTTACATTAGTTTAGGTTTTAAAATCCGTTATTTTTTGTTTTCAGTTTATTTTTTCGTCGGTTTATTTTTTTGTTAAAACGTTTTTATATATGATCTATATTTATTGTTTGTTAGTGTGTTTTGTTCTGCTGGTTTTATTCGAGAACAACAGTTGAGAGCGTCGTGAAATTGGCAGTGTATTCGACAGCGAGAGCAGTGTGTTTTGGGGGGTTTTGTTTTGCGATTAATGTTGTTGGTGTACCTGTTGGGTCGATTTCTATTCTTATTGAATGGGTGGGGTCTTTGGGGGTGATATGCGTATTGTTACTGGGAACTTATTGAGATAATATTTATTTTATCTTTTTATACTTTTTTTTTTGTTGATATTAATCACTATCTATGCAGGTGAGGTATATGGGAGGTATTTGTGGGGACATGGAGGTCTTATAGTATTGTGTTCTATAATTGGCCGAGGTTATGTGTGTATATCTGTTCTATTATTCGTGGCGTAATTTTTTTTATGTAAATTATTACTCTTTTCTCTTTGTTGTTTTCGTGGGTCAGAATTTTTGTGTTATCGAAATTAGGGTTGTCATTCTTGGTTAGGATATGTTTGTTCAAGGCCGTACTGGATCCTTTCATGTACTTGTGCCCATTTAGTCTGTTACTTAAAAGTTGGGAGATCATACCAATATAAACTTGGTTGCAGTCGTTGCAAGGGTTACTGTATATTAGATTAGCTTTCTTCATTTTTGGATCGTTACTTTTACTGTACAGTTGTTTAAGTGAGTGACAGAGCCCAGAATTTTTAAAAAAGCTCTAGATAAAATCCACAAAACTCTCATGAACAATAACTAGCCTGCAATAGTTATCCAATTCCATAGACTTAGATATGATATGATATTCTAAAAATATTGGCACTCATCCGTGTCTTTCAACTCTCCTACAGAAATAAGCTGCCGGGGTAAAATCCTTGATCTGAAGATTATTTAGATTATCAGTTGAAAGCCAGTGTTCAATGAGACATAACACAGATACATTTTTCTCGTATAAAATGGTTCAAGAGTATTGATTTTGTTGGTCAAACACATAATATTTGAATGCATTACACCTTACTGGAGCTGTAATTAGTCTTCCGTTTCTTTCTCGGCTTCCAGTCAAAAAACCTGCTGACACAAGTCCCCTCCGGCCAAATTATCGGGTTATAGCTACGGTGAAGTTCGTTTCATTGATCTTCACTTTAAAAGACGCGTATTGTTCCGGGAATTCACCGACAATCGACTGACATGATACCTCTGGGAAGTGGCCCTTGAGCATCGACGTCAAATCCTCTACTGTCGTTTCTTTATTAACTCTGCACACTGTGACAAAGGGTATGTTATTTTACCACTGGTCTTTTTAATAAATGAATTACTTATAAAGGGAAATATAGTTTCATATAATTCTTAAATATTGTTAGCGACGTATTGGCGTGGATTCGAAAATGCGATATAAGATTTGATAAAGAATAATTTCCTCACCGAAAATTCTATCTCGTGACTGGAAGACATCTGGATACTTGGCACAAGCACTGAATCTATTGAAAAGGGAAACATTCTCAATTGAATATTGAAAAGAAATATTTTTCTGTGAATTGAAAAATCCACAATAAAAATGAAGCTAAAGCCACGCTGGACATTGAACTAATCTGATAGATATTCTGAAAGGACCCTAACTCAAAAGAAAGATTATTTATTTTATTTTTGTATAGTTTTTATTTGTTGATATTAATGACTATCTATGCACGAGGGGTATATGGAAGGTATTTGTGGGGACATGGGGGTTTTACAGTATTGTGTGGAAGCGTGAAATATATTTTCATCGACAAAAATATATTGAAGACCTTGTGAATGCGGTGCCTCTCTTGTGTCAATGTTAGAAATGATTTCTGGTGAGTACTTTCTTTTGGAAAATATTCTTCTTTGCCTTATCTATATGAGTTCCTCCTGTTCATATTTTCAAACATATCAATCGGTATGATTTTGTAGCATTTTTATTTTGTCGCGTAACTCGCTGATTATCGTACCCTTTTGTAACTTCTATATCCACCTTTTAACCTTCTGCAAATCCTTCCAGTGCTTCAAAAAAGGATTCTTCTGCACTTAACTCAGAATCACGACATATAACATTATCGTTTTGAACTGTAACATTGTCTGCTTACTTGGCACATCTCAAATTATATAAATATATATATATATATATATATATATATATATATATATATATATATATATATATATATGTGTGTGTGTCGTGACCCAGACGAAAAGCTACCCGCCGTTCTCTTGGTCACTGGTTCGGAAGTAAACTAGGCCAAAAATTCACAAAACTTAATTTATTTCGTATGGAAACGCCCAAATACAATATTTTCGGAAGTATGTACAATAAAAAGTCTTGTCTGACATGAAGTGACATATCTATATTTTTTCTCTGTACTGTGTGTTGCTAAAATGAAAATGGATACAGAGATAACGTAAACTTGTGAAAAATTAAATTATTCAAAATTACTGTGTGTCTCTGACAATATGAGTACATTTCACACATTTCAAGTAGTTTACGGCGATTTTATTACATTTTTTGCAGTGCACGTGACTTTTCGTGCTGGTCATTGCCACTCGAATGTTCTATATATATATATATATAAATATATATATATATATATATATATATATATATATATATATATATATATATATATATATATATATATATATATATATATATATATATATATATATATATATATATATATATATATATATATATATAATATATATATATATATATATATTTTCCACAGTAGATGTATAAAACCATACCAACTTTTTTTTTGCATAATTGGCATTCGACTTTTTTGTGCATATTGTGTACATAATTTAAAATATAGTTTACAGGAATTTGGCAGCTCTTTCGATTTTGCAACAAAAGTTGCAGTTATAACAATCGGGCTGGTGCCATTTTGTACATATTTTCATTACAAATAAAGCATATACTGAATATTTTTAGTAGCAAGTCATCCTGATAGGCTCCATATATTTTACGACCCAGTCAGAAAATCAAAGTAACGGGACATGTAGGCGATGTGCAATATCTATGTTAATTTTTGGAGGGCTGGTATTTTTCTTCGGACTCATTTCAGGCTACTCCGATTCAAATCACAATAAAAGAAGAAACCAATTTTCACGATGAGAAAATCCACTAAAAACTCTTTATTTTTTTGTTTTTACGCACGATTCCATATGTTCAAACTTAGTTTGCTTTTATTGCTTGCTCTTCGGTAAGTTTGAGGAAGGATTTGTATAAAACTGATAAAAATGTAAGTAAATATATAGTTGTTACCATCCATATGTCATCATCTTAAACTTGGAACCCGGTTGAGTTTGTATGAATGGATTTCAAAATTGGAACTAATAATGAATATTTTTACAAAATCATGTTCGTACGTGAGCAGCAAGCAATGCTATTAATATTGAGTATTTCACAACTGAAATATGCCCATTTTAAGACCATTCTCAATCTGGATGCAATAATTTCGTTATATTTTTGACTGTTGATGATTTGCCTTGAAATAAAATTCCAAAGTTATTCTATAAAATATTTTATTAAAATTCGGTAACACTGTAAATAAATATATTCAAATGATTGCACACTGATTCAGAACATGAATATGTAATTGAATGTGACACTCAGAACTACCATACAAGACTTGTAATGTGATCTACGAATCTGAACATTCATGCTCATTTGTTTTTCCTATTCATCAGTTACGTAACCAATACTTGTAGCTCGTTTTCCAGTATATATTAACCAAATAGTTTTGAAGACATTCTTGTAGTTCAGTATTCATTTGGGCCAATACATAGGAAAAATACCGAATAGTAATAAGTAATAAATTATCCTCAGTAAATGGCTACCTACTAGTACTATTTATTCTCATCTATGACACTGGGTTCAACGTTCTGAGAGACATCTTGAGAGAGAGTTCTTCACTGCAGTGGTTGTCCACAAATACGACACAGTCGGTGTGCACGATGTAAAGCTATTGTCGCTTTCAAACTATTCTTCTGGACAATTTTATCCAGATCAATAGGAAATATGTAGTTCCTTCAAGTCGATACCAAAAAATTATGTTGTTACCATAAAATATATGGAAATATCAGAGGAAGAGTATGGAACCGTCAAAATACAATTTTCACACTCTACCCTATACTCGTGTATACCAGATTATACAAAGGTGTTACTAGACGATCTCTTCTATTTCATGATTGTGTATTAATGTTATCATACAACAAATGGTTGTGATGAAGATTAAATTTCTTGTATTTATAATGAACACTTTTATATATATTTTCGTTACAGTTCATTTCTTCCTACTTCAAATGAATAGTTTCAATGAATGATAATTCCCTACCTACCTGAGAATATTCCATATTTCCCGAAGTTACATTTGCTTTGCATCCATTTTTGTGTTTTGTATATAAATGTAAAGTGGGGTAGTGTTTTTGTTATTTCATTCGCCATTCTTTCATAGCGACAAATATCATAGTTGAAATTCTGCTCGATTAGAAAATCAACGTGGATAACTTTTTGAATAAAATCTTCTCGATATCAGAAAAATATATAAATTTACCTTAGGTAAATATTTTCAGCGCTTTATTTTTGGTCGAAAAGTCACTTTTTCGTAAGTTTAAAAAACCTTTGGAATGGTAGACCCTGGTCATGGCCCTGTTTTTATAAGTTATGCCCAACAAAAATCTTATTTTGAAATACATTACAGACGGTGTCACTTGATACATTTCCTTGAGTAAAGGGTAATAATGTGACAATCCCCCTCATTGTATGATATCACATGGTCGGTTATTTTAGAGCAACAATAGACATTTTTACAACTATTATAAATATTCTCTATTGATCTAACTGGGATCATCTCGCCTTCTCACACCATAGGGGTTGCTCTCGTGCGTTATGAGATAGAACGATCCCCTAGTTCTCCTGAAACAATGGAAAAAAGTTTTATGAATTGTAACATAATATTATTCATGGTTGAAAAATCGACAGTATATTCATCAAATTCCTAGTATAATTTATATCTATTAAACCAAAAATTTATAATAATTTTTCAGATTTTTTTGTATTAGTACACCAAATATTAACGTGATAAAAAGGTAGCACCACGCCTATTAGGTGGAGGCGACTAAAGTATAGTTCACGTCATCGTGTGCACATTTTTTCAATTGAGGATTGGGTAGCAGGAATATGGCCGCCAATATATTTAAAAATACGTTACTTCCAAAAGGACGGGAAAATGAGTTGATCCAAGTAAATAAATAAAACTAAAAACACCGATTCTATATGAGAGAATCCAAGTGGGTTATGGATTTGGGTGTCAACGCAATATTGCATGAAAATATATCATAACCTATAATTTATCTCTTCCAGTTCCATAATACGACCATCAAGAACCCATTCAACATTTCAAGCTGAAACATTTGTATCATTCAGGAAATTTTTAACACCCACAAAAAAGGATTTTCGAATCGAAAGTAGTATATAACATATCAATAGGTTCCTGAAAAAACTATTTCTATGCAATATTAGTCGAAAGTCAATTCCGTATGTCATTAAAAAAACGTTGGATATATCAATGGCATTTGCTATCTTTGAATGTTAACTAATTTCTGAGGAATATGAAGGAACACCTTCTCTTGTTTAAGTTTTGTTGTTGAAGAAAGATGCTATTACAAAAAGAAAACATTCCTGATGAAGTAATCTTTTCTCCAACTTTCCCTTTCTGTATTGAGTACCCAAAATACCTTGCTTTACATAACTGGGGAAAGTTAAGTGTTTTTAGACATCCTACACTATGATTACATCTGCATCTGCAATCGTCTTCCTTTAAGACGATGGATGTCCGAAACGACAGTAATCAAGTAACCTCATCGTATACAACCTTTGAGACAGCAAGGATCGTTGAGTTTGATGCGACCAACTCGGAGAAGGACGACAACCAAGCCATACTCATATTCCTATCATCCATCATCAATTATCTGGATCAATTATCCTACCTAGTTGCCAAACTCCCAAAGAAATGTGGAAGGAACTGATTACTGTTCATCAGCAGAAGATATAAATCTCACAACATATAATTTACCAAAGGTTTCACAAACTTCGTATGTCTATGTAATGCTAGTACATGTGATTCTGCCTACCTCATAAGGAAAAAAGTCCAAATGATATAGTCCATTCGAAAGGCCGAAAATGGATTCAAAAATAAATTTTATTCTAAACATTGTAGAAAACTATTAATTTTCTTCTTCACAATAAATCAGACTCGATTTTTTTTATAGATTTTGTAAAAGATGATAGCAAAATAGTTGCTGATCCGTCAGACATTTGTGAAGAATTCGAAGAATTGATTGATAAATTGAAACTGGAGACAAAATATTGCATGAACAAATACTGGCTGATTCCGCTGGTTCCGATTCTTTCAAAGATTCTGGAGAAAATAATGCATAAGAGATTGTGGATAAAATTCTATTCCTTTCTGATGGTCAGTATAGCTTTCGAAAATCTAGTAATACGAAGTGTACAACGCTGGATGTTATTACTAACTAATTAAGCTTAAATTAGATGCAGATTACAAAAAAAGTGGACTGTTATCACTGCAACTAACTAAAAAAATCAAATGATTGGCAATGTATATAAGGTCTTTAGTTTATCTCAAATATTCGAAAATAATTTATTTAACTTCAATATTTAATATCAGTTTGGGGAACTTTAGCAAATTCTGTGTTAGGACCACTGAAATTCCTTCCAAATGAAGCAATTGAATGTATTTTCAAAGAACTATTTTTGGAACAATCGCCTAAATTTTATAAACCAAAGGATCTGCTGGACATTGACTTTATTAAAAAAAAATGTGTATTTTTATTCATCTCACCACATTCAGTGGGAAGTATAAAGTGAGAACTTTCCAAATAAAAACTCATTGAAAAAATGGTTCATTCCAATAGCTCACCTGACAAAATAAAGAATATTAATATTATAACGAAATTAAAAAATTCACTGGGACAAACCATTTTGTCAACTGTAGAGAAAACTGTCGCTTCATAATTTATATCAATTCCAAAAAAAATAATTTTTGTATTTATTGCTTGATACTGATTTTAACTGCCATTAAACTTCCTTACACTTTTGACCATTCGTTTTATTTCATCTTTATCCCTCCATGAACATGTTTTCTGGGATGAATACACGATATCATTATCTCACTGTACGACTTTTGAAAGAAGAACACAAACTTTTCACTGCAGATATCAAGCAGCACAATTCAGCGCCACAATCCATTCTATTTGATTTCACCAGAATGAAAAATATTGTATAAGAAAACAGAATATCCAAGATCTCAAACAAACAACCAAAAGTGATATTCAGCTCGTAGAAATATCAGAGAACTCTCACATGTGACTAGATTGAATTAAAAATTGGGTGGACAATAATTGGTTGGTTGATGGTTGTGCAGGTGCATATGTCATTCAGGAAGGAATGGTTCCACAATTCTAAACCCATAGTCACACATTAGAATTGTGGATAACAAAGTTGTGGAAGCTGAGATCGAGTGACCGGGATGAATTTAGCAATCCTAATGGTGAATTATCTTGTGTGGTTTTGAGGCGAAGTAACAAAATGCTATTGAAATTTATGAAATTGAATGTAATGCAATAACAAATACTCCGAAACTTTGGCACAAACGGAAATTTTGGCACTAACGTAGACTTTTGCAGGAACGGTGTGAGAGCATCAATTGAAGACGAACCAAATTTCATTTTCACGAAGCCTAAAGTCCTGGGAAGCAGAAATTTCGTTCAGTCAAACCGCCCCAGGCATACAATCCTGGAGAATTCCTAAACACCTATATGCTTGAGATTATTTTAATATAATGTCTCCAAGCAGATCACAATTTTTTTTTATGGAAATGGGACCCAAAAGTATGGACCTATCTTGCGGGCAGCGGGCGGCCCGCACTGCGACTATTGGAACAGGGCGGGAATAAAGTAAGGAGATGATTGTGGACCCTCTTTTTGAAGAGCTGTAGGTTATAGAGTTCTCTGGGAAAATTGATTTCGGGAGCTTATTCCAATCCGTAGCAACTCTGTAAAAGAATGATTGTTGATGGAGAGTGGTCCTTGCCGTGTCAATCTTGACAGTAAATGGGCGAAACAGATCAGCGTGCTGAGTCCTTCGGTCGAATGTGGCTAGTAGTGGTATGAGATATTTTATTTCTCTGGAGCATCTGCCGTGAAAATATTTGTAGACTAATGTCAGGTCTTCTTCTATATTCCTGTGGGTAGAGGGTATCTGTGAGGGTTGAATTGTTTACCAACCGAATGGCCTCTTTCTGTATGGAGTCTGGAAGACGAAGCAAATGCTTTGGTGCCGAACCCCATATTCACGAGCAATACTCCAGCAGAGGTCGGATTTGAGCCTTGTACGCCGTCAACAGTTGGTCAGGAGTAAAGAACTTTCAAGACATGTTATTGGACACCGTGACTCCCAAAATCGAGATGGAGGGGCTTGATTCAAAGGTGTTTCCGGACATTGTGAGGGAATGATTCGAGGAGTTGAATTTCTTGGAAAACGTGGTGCATTGTGTTTTTTGGTCGTTGAACTGAACGGGATTGTTGGTTCCTCATTGGACGATGACTTCAAGATCTCTATTGATGAAGTCAACCTCTTCCTGCCTGAATCTGTTTGTGTCGTTCTCCGAAATTGGTCTATAGGATGTATAAGTCGAGACAAGTGTGCTATCATCTGCGAAGCTGTAGATGGGGTTTGTGGTGACCTTCAAGAGGTCATTGATTAATAAAAAAAAACAAGTTGGGGAACAGAATGGTTCCCGGCATTGGTTGTCATCGCATCGGAAGAAACACCGTCAACCGCCACATGATGGGAGCGATCTTGCATGATGATCATGAGCCACGGTTGGGAGACCGTAGGCAGATGATTTGCTTAATGATGCCTGGTGCCAGACGCGATCGAAGGCTTCAGATATATCGAAGGCTATTGCATGGGATTCTCCAAATTTCTCGACAGTGTTTGTCCAGAGCTGAGCGACATATGCTAGTAAATCTCCAGTGGACCGAAAATGACGGAATCCATATTGTCTGTCGTGAATTATCTCAAATTTTTTCAGATATTTGATGAGTTCTATGTTGATCGCTTTCTCCATAATTTTGGATATGTGCAATAGGGCGATGATTTGTAGGAATGGTCTTCTTTTCCTATTTCGGGATGTGTTGGACTCTAGCGTTTTTCCACATGTACGGAAATACCCCTTTGTTGAATGATAGCTTAAAGAGTCTACAGGACAATTATCGAAATTCCATCTGGTCCTGTTGCCTTATTGGGGACAATATTTCTTAGGATCCGCATGATAGCGCGGGAGCAAAAAGCGACCTCAAGCATTGATGAGTTTAATCTACGTATCATTGGGGGTTGTTTCCCAACGGTATCGAGGGTTGAGTTGGAACTAAACATATAAGCCAGCAGATCCGCTTTTTCCTTGGAAGACACAGCCGTCGTGCCATTGGACCTGTCGAGTGGTGGTAGAGAAGATGTAAAAGTATCAACTATGTCCTTGGCCAGAGACCAGAAGGTCTTTGATCCAGGAGGGGCATTAACGAGCTTATTGCATATTCTCGTGTCATGTGATTCTTTGGCAAGGTGAATCGTTCTATTCCAAGTGTTCCTCTCGTAGACGAAGGCTTCTCGGTTAGCGATTGTCGGAAATTCGCACCAAAGTCGGAATGCTTGATTTTTGGCCCGCACCGCACGGTTGCATTCTTGGTTAAACCAAGGCTTCGGGTTGGAGATCCGTCTTGTGCCATGGTGGATGTAAGAGTCCATACCTAGCCTGATGATTGCGGTGACAGATTCTGCACAAGTAGAAGGGTATTGTGAGCGGAAGCAGACATCTCTTTATGAAAATGATAGGATTTCCCTATTTTTCAAAGACTATATGAATCAGAAGGCTGAGAAAATGTTGAATTTGAAACCATTAATGAAAGAAAAATTCATTGAATATTCTGGCAGCGGTTATGGTTCATGAATTGAAGCATACAAAGAATTGAGAAATATTGGTGCCTCATGATGTGAAAGATGTGAATACTCCCTCATATGTCCTCAACCATTCCCAAGCAAATGAATCAAAGAACACATTGAATAAATTGGTTCAGTAGAAAGTCTTCCAGGCCTTCCTGTCTGATCCGATGGGATTGTCAAAAAAATTGAATACAAAAAGACGCGAATGGTTTTGGTTCCATATCAAGAAAAATTACCAAATCATAGATCCTAGAATAAGTCAGAAAATTAAAATATGCATGAGTGCAAATGTTCATTTTGATGAAGCTGATGTCCCTACCTACCTAAAAAAGAGAAAATAGATTCGTTTCCGAGAAAGAATTGATGTTTTGCAAAAAAAAAATATCCCAAGTAGAGGCAGGTAAAAACAAAAATAATGAACAAAAACCCCAATTGTAGAAAATAACTGATTTACGTGACAGATGGATCAATATTTTGGACAATTATACCTGATATCGTTATTCCAACTTCCAAGCGATCAATTTAGAGAAATAGACAGACGGTTGTTGGCATCGCAAGAGCAAGGCAAGAGGAAAAGAATTCACTTAAGGAAAATTGCGCTTGGATTCCACAAGAACGGCTGAAAAATGTCATTATTATAAACTGTAAATGGGTCTTCTGAGTGAAGAGGTTCAAATCGAAAAGCTAGAATGGTTGCAAGAGGATTCGCATAAAAAGATGGCATATATAGTCATAAGATGTTTTTTCCGGTGGTGAGGAGAAAATCTATTCTACTTTCAGTAGCTGCATAGTATGGTTTCGCATAATTCGATGTCGAATGTCAAAATTGTATGAATATTTTGAGAAAACTATCGTTATGGAGCAACAACCCAAGTCTTCTGAAACATCTGGTAATCTGGTCTACAAACTCAACAAGTTTTTGAACGGATTCAATTAGACTTCGTTATGGTGGAATTACAAATTTTTAAAGCTCCTAAAATATTTTGAGTTGAACCAAACAAATGCCGACCGTTGTGTTGTAGAGAAAAATATCGATGGTGATTGATTTAAATTGTATTTGGTTCTTAAGAAAAACTGTATAAGACGTTTTTGTGAAGAAAATCTCATAACTTTGAACTAGAAATTCTTGTTATATATTATATATATATATATATATATATATATATATATATTTATATATATATTCCTTATTTAAAATTATTTTGAAAATTTTGTATTTATAAGATTTGTTAAAGAGATTAAATTATATAGGTGCCTTTCCTGAAAATACGTGATTTTACACAAAAATAAATGTATTACGAATCGATAGAGCGATCACTATCTGCTCTCGTGCTAACAATGTATAGCGCCATCTCGTGAATTTTTGAAGTACTTGCATTGTTGTTATTTGATGTTAGCCTACTGGTACCTCTAAACTTTGTGAGATGGCGCTATATGACATGTTCTGAATCAATGTTATATATGTTTTTCTTTGGTTAGTCCAAGGAATTTTTACGGTTTATCCAAATTGTGTATTTGTAATCAACCTGTGCACTAGATAAGATTACAAAATATTCATTTTTAATAAACATCTCCGAAAAAACAGGATTTTACAGAAAAAAAAACGCCGAGCAAAGCTCAGTCGCCCAGGTAATTGATAGTAAAATAAAAACAAAAGAGTGTTAATCACTTTTTATGAATAATACGTATTTTAGGAGTATCTGCGAAGACCACCTGAACTGATGTATTTTCTAGACGAATCTAGGCAACCCAGTAACGATATACATACATTCGTCTGTATCCCTGCTAACTACCTCAATGATAATTTTTGATATACCTGATGTCGAAGAATATCCCTACGATCGGCCACTTAATAGTGGATGTTGTTATCTATTTCTCAACATTGATATTTGAAAGGTACAAAAGTTTTTTGAATATCATATAGACGTGGCAAACTCAATGAAGTAGAGGTGTGGGATGTTTAGAACTGAATAGGTTTTTATGATCTATAATAGGTACATGGTGCTCACAACGTCAGCAAGTTGTAGCACCTTACGAAACTGGGGCAGAGAACATAACCCTTCCTTATTTCGAATACATACAACTGTTGCAACAATCAAAGATTTATTCATCAACATCAACAAAATTCAACATTTCTTACAACAAAAGAGGCAATGTCAAAACGTCTAATACCAACAAATATCTACAGAATGAAGGTTCTACATGATAAAGAAGGCTCAGTATTGAGGAAATATATTGAGAATCAATCAGTTTCCTACAAAGTAATATTACGGTACGTAGGATTGAGAAAATATTCGGATATTTCTTTGTTTACAATATTTTAGAAGGTTATATATGTGATGAATTATTGCGAATAATTGAATGAAACATAGCTCAATAATATATTCATATATACATATATATGTACGTTAATGTACACGAATAAATAATGTTTTACTTTTACATATGATTTTGCGAATAAAAAAAATGATAATTCATTCATTTCATTACTACAAGATCACGTATTTTCTGTCGGTCAGTATTGAAGAATTTTTTCAATTGTTTTTTCAACATTGTTAGGAAATTAATATCTCTCAGCTCCGATGGAATATAGTTAAAGAATCTAGGTGCTAGATAAGTTAAAAAAAAATGTCCGATAGTTTTTCTACAAAATGGTGTTTTGAATTTGAAATATTTTTGTCGGGTGAAGTGAGCATGGTTGACTATTTCGAGAAATGTTTTTTTTTGTATTGTTTGAAAGAAGCTTTGTCTCAGGTCTAATACTTTAGCTTCTTGGTAAATGAGATGGGTACGATGAGATGGGATGATGGGTACGCTCTCCTATGGTGGAATAGTTTGAGGATCCTTTTTTGTATAACTTCCAGATTTTCAATATATTGTTGAGACGCACTTCCCCATCCAATAATTCCATATGTCAAGCGAGACTCAAAGAGAGCGCGATAAAGTATTCTCTGATGGAATGTATCGAGGAGATTACTCAATATTTTGAATCTGAAAATAAGTGATCTAACCATTTGGGCGACATTTTTCACATGATGATCCCATCTCAAATGAGGATCGACAGTACTCCAAGATATTTCATCGTACCAGCTTGTTCGAGAATCAATTCCACATCATCATAATTAATTTTTAGAGATTGGAATTCTGGCAAGCCTGATCTATTACAAGAAAAAGGTAGGTAACTTCTTCTTTTTTTTTTATTGAGCGAATACGCATCAGCCAATCGGCTATTAGCGGCAAAATATTTACAATTTGTTATATTTTGAACAGGATGTTTGATTCTCGCAGGAATGTAATGATATGTTGTGTATTCGTTGAAGATTTTGCTAAAAACCGGTGGAAATCCGTTATTCACTCTTTGAACTGCGAAACGAGGACACTCCACTAAGATGTGCTTTATTGTTAGTGGCACTTCACATAAAAAACATTCTGGTTGATGTTCCTTTGTAAGTAGGTGTTCATGTGTAAGGCGTGTGTGACCTAGACGGAGTCGAGTTATGACTACTTCATGGAAGCGGTTGGATGACGTGTCGGACCATGGTTGAAAAGCTGGTTTGATCTCCTTCAGTTTTGAGACTTTTGTTTGCCAATAATGGTTCCATGTGTCAGCTATTCTAGAATGAAAGTAGGGTTTCAAGTCTGCTGCTAGTGTTCTCGTGTGGGGAAAGAGTGCTGGATTCTCTAAGGCATCCCTCGCGTGTTTATCAGCTAGGTCATTTCCTCTTATGCCAGTATGAGAGGGAACCCATAGAAAAGTTACTGATCGATTGGAGCTGAGTAGTTTCAATTCTTCTTTAATCAGTTTCCCTAGGGGATGATGGGTTTTTGGTATCAAGTGTAGAGAGTTGAGAGAGTCAGTTATGATCAGAAAGCTACTTCCAGATGCTGTTTTTATGAAACGCAGAGCATTGTAGATTGCATGAAGTTCTCCAGTGAGGATGGTAGCGGTTTCGGGTAGTCTATATTCTTTAGTGACTTCATCTGTTACGAATGCGCAGGCCACACCACTGTTTGTCTTGGATGCGTCGGTGAAGATTTGTATATGTGATGGATATTGGGATATTATGGTTTGATATGTTGCATGGATCAATTGCGTATTTGTTCAGAGGGAGTAATTGGGTATTTAAGGATGGTGGGGTGATGAGCCATGGTGGAGTTGTGTGAGTACTGGAAGCTTGGATTGGGGGAATTTCCTGAAGTTGGATGAGAGCGAGAACGTTTGATCCTTTCGTAGAAAGGAAGATGTGTTTTTGCGTGTTGACTGATTGGAAAGTATCTGATTTGGTGAATGTTCTGATCTTGACGTTTTGCTGCATAGGATAGACTCAGCTCTTGCCTTCTCAGGTGCAAAGATTTCGGTTTCGGTTTCGATTTCGCAGAGACTATTGATGGGAGTAGTTCTGTAAGCACCGGAGATAGTGCGGAGTGCATTGTTATGAATTGTGTCCAAGACTTTGAGAGTAGTAGTGGAAGCTGATGAATAGGATATGCAGCCGTAATCTAACTTCGAGCGTATCAATGTTTTGTATAATGTAAGTAACGTGTTTCCATCTGTGCCCCATTGTTTGTTTGCTAGACATTTAAGGAGGTTCAATCTCTTTTGGCATGTTACAGATACGTATCGAATATGGGGTTTCTAGGTGAGGGCTTGGTCGAATATTAGACCTTAGTATTTTATTTCAGTAGTATAGGACAATATTTGGTCGTTGAGTTTCAAAATTGGTAAGTCCTGGAGTTGCATTGGTCGTTACGTGAAATCAATACATTTAGTTTTTTCTGGGGAGAATTTGAGTCCGCTTCTTGAGGACCAGGAATCCAGATTAGTTAGTTCATGTTGTAGCAGGCAGGCCATGCTTTGGATACTTTTGCCTTTTGTGAAAATAATGAGGTCATCAGCAAACAGTCTGGCTTGAACTGGTTTTTGAAGGGTTTTGAGTATGTCATTGATTCCTATGAGGAATAGAGTAGGACTTATCACAGAACCTTGTGGAGTGCCGTTTTGTGGATGTTGGAGGTTGATAAGGTGCCATTTGTTTTTACTTGATAGTTTCTATTTGAAAGGAAATTTTCGATGAAGGCTAAGATGTTGCCTTGACATCCCCAGGATTCCAGGATTTTAAGTATTTTGTGGTGCCACGCCATGTCGAATGCCTTATATGAGTCGAAGTAGATTGCCATACATTTCTGGTTGTTTGAAAAGGCTTCATTGATGTTGATTTCAAGGTCTATGAGATTGTCTGTTGTGGATTTCAAGGGGCGAAAGCCCGCTTGTTCTGTGATCAATTGGTTATTTTCCTCTAAGTTCCACATAAGACGTTTGATAATGATTTTCTCGAGAAATTTGCATAAAGCACATGTGAGAACTATCGGTCGGTAAGAATCAGCTTTGTTGGGGGGTATTGTTTGATTTCAATATTGGAATTATGTTGGCTGATTTCCATAATTCCGGAAATGTATGTTGTGTCCAAATTATGTTGAAAAATTCAATTAAAAAGTCGAGGGATTCTTCAGGTAGGTGCTCCAGAAACGAAGCAGGTATGTCATCGGGTCCAGCGGATGAATCTTTTAACGTGGCTAGTGCTTCGAGTAATTCGGCTTTTGAGATGAGTGTGTTGATGGGATCAGTATTTGGAACTATTTGTAGGGGATTCTGTTCTACTCTTCCTTTATATGTCAAGAATTTGTGGTCGTAATTGTTATTTGCTGATATTTTGCTGAAATTTGTGGCCAGCTCATTAGCTATGTCCGATGGGTTAGTGATTGTCTTCCCTTGTGCTTCTAGTTCTTGAATGCCATGATGAGTACTTGCGCCAGTAATTTTTTTGATTTTTCTCCAAACCTTGGTGAGTGGAGTGTTTCTGTTAATACTTTGCACATATTTATGCCAAGAGTTTCTCGTAGCTTTGTTGGTTACTTGCTTAGCAATAGCTCTTTCTCTCTTTAAGTCAATCAGGTTGTATGTGGTGTTGTTGCGTTTGAAGGTAATCAGGGCTTTTTTACTCTGCTTTATTGTACGGTCACAATCAGAGTTCCACCATGGTACTATCTTGTCCTTGTCGATGTATTTCGTTTTTCCCACTGCCTGTGATGCAGATTGTATTATGATTTTATTGAATTGTGAGAGGATGTCATGGAGTTGTTTATTGATATAGTCGATATTTTCGTTTTGATGAGTTCTTGAAAGAGATCCCAGTTTGCTGTGTCCAGTTTCCATTTTGATTCAGGTGTATGGGAGTTTCGGTGCTGCTGTTGTTGGTTATCATAATTGGAAAATGGTCGCTTCCATGCAAATCTTCGGCAACTCTCCATGTGTGGTCAATCAAGATAGAAGGACTACAAAGGGAAAGATCGATAGCTGACGAGCTTCCTGAGGCCAGATTGAAATGTGTGTTGGCAACATGAATACCCCACAAGAGGTTATCTTGACGATGGAAGATAGTGACAAAAGTTTATCTTTCAGTCGCAGATGATTCCACATCTGATTTTATGAACATCCTGTTTATATTTTCAACAAATCAGTGTTGGCACCGTTATTAAGAATTGCAAGGTTCAAACTGTTGATTGTATTAGCAATTTTCCTTCCCAGAGGTGTAGTTTTCTGAGATCCCCAGATGATATTGTGTCCATTGAAATCTCCTAAGATCATTTTAGGTGAGGAAATCTGATCAATTAGGTTTCGGAGGTCATTTTCCTCTATATCACAGTTTGGAGGGATATATATACTACAAAGATGCATTTTTTGTGATGTGCCAATTTATTCTGCAACGGCTTCTAGGGTTGTGTTGAGAGGAATTTGTTTTGAAATTAAATGAGATTTCAAGTAGATGGCGACCCCTCCCGAAGCGTGGTCTCTGTCTGTTCGGTTTTTATGGTATATGTTGTATGATTTCAGGTTTAGGTAATGAGAGTCCTTGAAATTTGTCTCATGTATACATATGGCATCTGGTGAATGTATATTTATGAGAATTTGAAGCATTGGTAGTCGGTTCGGAATCCGTTGAGATTCAATTGCATAATTTTCTGTACTTTTTTGACTTGAGAGAAAGAATAGTGGTTAGAAAGTGGATAAATCGTAAGTGGATGAATCGCTTTCAGTATCGATGGTACTTGGAGTGATTAGTTTCAGAAGTTTGGTCTTCAACTTGGTGCATCTAGTTTCAATTTTTTTGTCTGTTAGTTGAGGATGAATCTCTTCTAGCATTGTGATGATTTTTTGGGGTTCATTGATGTAGTCGTTGGCGAGAGCTAATAGGTTTTTGTATCCATAGGAATTTTCTATGAAATTTTCCAGCTGTTGACTGTTGAGAGGATATTGGAGGGAATGGTTATCTATGAGTTCCTTTACGCTTTCGGGGAATCTGTAGGTATTATCTGTTTGGTGCTTTTCGCTTCTGTACTTTTTCATGTGGTTAATTGATGGTGTTGCAGAAGTTTTGTCTGTGTCCTCAAGGGTTGGAGTTAGAATTTCTGAGACGCTCCGTTTCTGTGACGGAGTATTTGTTTGGTGATGATCTAGAGGGATATCGTTGATGTGGGGTTCTTCTTCGAGGACACTTGTTGATTGGGAGATGGTATGATCGATTGATTCTGGTAAGATAATATGTGGTGGATGTGAGGTATGAATAATTTCTTGTGTGGTAATTTTGGTATTGCTCTCAGATGTTAGTTGCTTCACTTGTGGGATGGATTAAGATTGTAGTGTTGTAGGATGGTAGGTACTTTGTTTTACTGATATTGATTGTCAATAGCTTGTTATCAAACCATTTTTCCATTTTAATTTAATCTTTTTCTGCTTGAAGTTTGAGTTTCATCCAGTGTCATCAGCAGAACTTACTATGTCGCCGTCAGTTTCAAATGTTAAAAAAGTGTTCCAATAAATACTAAATAATAAGGGACCCAAAAATGTACCCTGGGGCATACCTCAAAAGTAATATAATTATTTTCGTTGATTGTTGCGCCGACTCAAAATAAGTTATCCACATTAGTTCAGGAGCTCAGTTATCATTAAGACTAAGAGGGTTCATTTTATTTTTTCTTTTCAGTTGATTTTTTCCTCGGTTTAATTTTTGTTAAAAAGATTTTATTTTTCACTTTTTGGTAAAATCGACTAATAACTATGTACTCAATTGACTCCAGGTATCCATTATGTTGTAGTCTCATCAGAACTACATATATGTGTGCCAAGTTCCAACAGAATCGGTACACAGAAGAAAAATTAATTATTCCTTATTTTTCTACCCTTATGGGTGGATTATTCCTTTCCAAATCCAAAACTGACCAACTCTGAAGTATACCCAATCCACTAAAAAAAACATCTAAATTGGATAATCCAGTACAAAGTGATGAGTGGTAGAATCGGTTAACGTGTAAAAATTCAGTGGATGAACGATAAATATCACCTATTTTTCTACCCTTAAGAGTGACATTTTTTTTTCAATTTCAAACAGGACCAACTTCAATGAACACCCTATCCAAAGAAAAAAAAATCGAAATCGAACTACTCTGTAAAAAGTTATGCGTGATCATACATAACAAAAATATACGCATCGACTAGAGAACCTCCCCTTTTTTTTTCGTCGGTTGAGAAGGAAAACATGTGGACTAGAAATTTCACCCCCGTGATCTTAACTCGTACAAGTTTTCATTGACTTCTGAGGGTTGGTCAAACAACTAAGAAAGCGGTTAAAAACAAAAAAAACATCATGACAAAACCTCTACCAAAAGAGAACATTTAGGTCATGAACTCCGTACTCAATATTTCGGATTTCGAAGAGATTGACAGAGAATTGGATTACTTCATGAATTCATATTTTTTCGTTTAAAAATTGACATAGTTGTCATAACGAAAAAAGTTACTGCTGAAATCATACTTACTGTAACCTTTTCTTCCTTTATTGAGTACTCTGGATTGAAATGGTTTATCCAAAACTTTCCAGACATTTCGACCGGCCTATAGGTACTTTGCACTGCTTTTCGACAGAAAAATTGTTATTTTTCTATTAATATTCGTGATATTATTTTCAAACATATTATGTAGTAAGACCGCGAAAAACTGCAAAAGGAGTATCTGTGTTTCTGCACTTTACTTAAAATAAACAGTCCGTAACTCAGACTCATTCGACAATATGACGTAATATATTTCAAGTGCGATTAGATTAAATTTAGTTTCCACCCCAATAACTCTCCAAACTTGAGTGCTCACTCCCAAAGTGTGGCAATAACTCACTCTGTATTTCCATAACCCATATATGCATCCACGGAGAAGTCGCAGTGTTTTTCGGGGCCTCTCCAAAGTGAACATCTAGTTGCTGGAAATGCTCTCTCATTCCTAACCGATTCGGCATACAGTCTCCAGGCTCTCACGTGACTACATGCAACTGCAATGAAAAACATGCATACGTAAATAGATGATCATATCGATTATAACTAGAATTTATATTTTCCTTCAAAACAAATCATCGTGAATATGTCATGTGGCATGATTTTTTTCGTTCCACATGTTTGTTCAAATTCAAGTTCATGTTAAAAACGATCGTTATACTGAATTACATTCAATTGATGTCAATTTCCGCGTCATCGGCAATTATGGATTGTTACTACTAATGGATTGTATAATTTGTTTCCCGTATTCATATTGAAATGAGGATATTTTTCTGATATCTTCCGTTGTCCCATTAGATATTTCGTTCCTAAAACGCAGTCAAAATGCTTTCTCAAATGTTGTGAAATATGTATACTATAAAATTACCAGCAGTTATCAAATTTGAATATACTTCGATGTAAATTCACGAAAATATAATTTTTTTCTCAAAGCTTATAATACACCAATGCTGCATAGGAAATATAAATTCTTCACTAACTTCTCGATTTTTTTTGGCAGAGCAATGATACCTATCATTTACTTTCAACAGATTGTTTGATAGAAACTGTAACAGCCAATCAAGGATAGTTTAATCTATTCTAATAAAAAAATTTGAATGATTTATAGATGCACACAGAAACGTTTGCAGATTAACTCAAATAAATTACCTGTCATATTGTTCCTGAAAGTATCGACCTTCCACCAGACAAAGAAGTATCTGACACTTTTAAATTCCTTCTGAAGTAGAATGTCCTCTTATAGAGTTGGCAGAACGAAAAGACTATCAAAAAAATATGCGAGTAATGGACTTTACCGGAAGTGGTACTAACTTTTGATTTTCAAATAGAAATTACATAAGTGACATTTCAAATATCAATATTCTAATTTAATTTTTTGTTCCCTATCTTAGTGTGCCAATACTGTTCCGATTTACTGTAATTGATCCATGTAGTGCTAGAAAAATTAATTCCCACCGGAAATATCAAATTATATGATTAATTAGCAAATAAAGTTTATCAAAATGGTTTTCGGGACAAAACGTATTTTTTGGTACCATTGATTAGTACTAATGGTAGGGAATTTATTTATGATATGCCCTATTGAATTGTTGGAAGAATACAATGGAAATTACACCTGACAGAAAAAAAATCTGTTCTAACTCAATAGTTGGCAATGAAAACAATAATGTTTTGATTTTATTTGGGATTCTTGGTAATAATTTCCAAAGTGCTGCTATTTTATATAAGAGATATGTGGATATGTAAAAGAATGCAGTAACCACTTACAACCTTTATACCGCAAGATACCCAGAAAGACAATCTCCTGCGAGAAATTATTTTATATGCCTCGAAAATCACTCCAGCAGAGAGCCCAGCATTGATCCCGAAGAAAATCAAAGCAGAGGAAATACACATCTTTTTCCGAATAATTGTTGGGAGAGTTTTTTTAAGGCAAATTGCGTTTCAGTTAGGAATCAGTAACCAAACAGTAAGCAGAATTTTGCATAAATATAACTATAAATTCTTCAAATTGCACCAGCACTTATACGGGAATGATCACCAACGTAGGATGGAATATTGGAATTGGAATTGGAGATTACAGGCAAATGATGACTTTTTGGAAAGGAAAAGAGGGCAAGTGAGATTCGGTTTCAATGTATGGCTTGGAATAATCGGTCCAATAATATTTGAAGGACCCTTCAATGATTCCATATCCTTTGAATTTTCACATAATCTCACAGAATGCGATTGTTTTTTAAATGAATTATCCTTGGATTTCCAACAAGATAATTCAAGATAACCTTCAACAGAGATCCAAAACATACGTCATTTCGACGTATGGTCTTGTCATGTGGCCTCACCTAATTTGGCTCCCATTAATTTTTTGTTTGGGATAATTTGAAAAAAAAAATCCTACGCAACCGACTTCAGAACTAGTGAAAGACTGGAGCTACAAGTGAGACCTGGAATCAATAGCATAACGGCCCAGCAATTAGCGAATATTATTGACGATAATGGACAGCATTTTTGAAAAACTATTGTAATTGTTTTTGTTTCTTTCTTGTATTCCAAATCCACCTTATGTACCAACATGATTTTTGTTTCTATCAGGTGTAATTTTATTAAATTCAATACGGCATATTCTGAATAAATTCATTAGAAGAAAAAAACGTGTTTTGTTTTGTGTTAGAGTGAATCGGAACAGTCATGGCACACTAAGATGGAAAACTGAAAATGGAATTGAGAGTGGACAAGCGATAGTCAACCTTCATTTCATTAACATATGAAAATTCAATTCATTGACATTATTTTTCATGGCAAGGAGCTCGTACCATTCTACGGCCCATATGATATCAAAATTTTAATTACATCGGACTTTTGATAAGACCAACGGAAGTATAAAGCCGAGGGAGTGATGGCTCGCCGCTTTACTCTTACTTTGGCTTCATTGCCGGTCTAATAAAAACGAAATTTTCTCATTGTATAGATCTTTATGAGTTATGTGCCCCTCGCTAGGTTATTTTTCAGAAAAACATTCATTTGAGTGTAATAAGCATTTGAAGAACAGCGGGGGTGGGGTAGGTAAACGACCGCTTTTCCACTCATATTATAAATATTGATGTTTGAAATATCACTTGTGTGGTATCATTGGATTCAGAAAATCATGCAGGATTGAAAAATGCAATAATATAGAGGGTGTTTTGTTTGAAAATCAAAAGTCAGTACCACTTCCGGTAGCTGAAATGGCATTAAAGGAGACAAAAGGGATATACTTGATACATGTGTGTGTGTGCGTGTGTGTGTGTGATTTAATTGAAGTTGTATTTTACATCCCAATGAAACCAAATATGGCAAAATAATAGTTCAACAAAGGATTAAAATTCCCAAAGTCAAAGTTGGTAGATGGAGAGCAGCAAACAACTAATTTTCTGCAGAATGTTGAATGATATCTGCTCGACATCCATGCAATAATTCGTATAAATGAATACTGAATTGGAAATGTTTCTTTCTTAACCTTGCGTCAACCACATGAAAAATTCGTAACCGAACACATACAGTGTTTTTGTTTTTTTTTCCGATTTTTTTTTAATGGCTTCTATATTGACCGTATCAATACATAAACGAACACTTTCACTGGAATAGTTTTTATTCATAAAAATTATTGTATTTTACGCAACGACAAATTATCAAATTACTGAAACTGTTGAATAAAAAAAGTAGGGTATATAACTCTAAGTTTTTTCAAAAAATATATACTGAAACTACGTGGTACCATAAAAAATAGCAGAGGACTAATTAACTATTGGCCAAACAAAAAATTATTCATCGCTAAACATGGTACAGTTTTGACAATACAATTTGGCATGCGTCAGACATACCGCAGAATTGCAATTAGCACAGCGGTGCTTGGTTTTTCTATCCTGTGTTCGAAGACATATTTTGCAACGTACTTATCCTCCGACTGCCAAATTTCTTGTAGCTTCGATGGGCTCATCCGAAAATGGTCCTCAGAATCTCTCTCTCTCTCTGGTTTATTGGAGTCAGCTTCAAATCGACGCTGTAATCCAGCAGTCCCATCTTACGTAATCCTTGCGAAATCAGATTCAGATTATTCTGCAAATGCACGCTATTCAGAATGGCAGAGTGTATTCTGTGTAGGCTTGTAACTAACTCCATACGCCACCTTAGGAGCAGTACTGTTAATTGGACCACAACAGTAAATCGTGGAGGCAGAATCACTCTCAACTATTCCATAAGGTTTGTAGACACTTCTGCTTTTTTTTGTAGCTTTCAGCTGCCTGAATATGATAATAATCGTTATATATTGAACTACAATAAAATTTTATAAACTTACCATTTTCATATCGAAAGTCGTATCGAGAACCTACGTAGGGTGTACCCCAGAGCACTTTTGACAAGTCTATCCCACATCACAGTTGATTTCATACTAAACGGACCAAGCATTTCAAAGATCAATGTGTTTTAGGAAGCTATAGGTAACGTACAATTCGTGAACTCAGAAATAGAAGGAATATTGGCATTTTAAATCATCTTGGGTTTGTCACACCCCACGTAGGTGACGTAGGGTTGAGTCAAATCAGTCTCGCCTGACAACTATAGACCGGTTTCGGGCTGTTGGCCCTTATCAATATAGGGTAGACAAAGATCCGGAGATCTCCGGCTGAAGAGAGACATAATTAAACATCGACCCAGCCATGCTTAGTCAACAATGGGTACATATTACGAGGTGAATTTTAAATTCATCTGCGAAACGGCACCTGGTGACAGAAAGAAAGACCTCAGAAACTCAAAAACAACCTATTTCGAATAAAGTTGAAATAGGAGTGGCTACTCGGCCGACTACCATGCCAACTAAAATAATAGTTGGGCGACAAACAAAAAATTGATGCCAATTTCTATATTCGCTCATTCATGTCGTTGATTCCTTTGCACACATAACTCATAAGTGGTTCTCTTCCTAAAATAAATTATAGAATAGCTAGATAATCTTTGACAAGTCAGGTCAGAACGCTATCTAACGCTATCCAATCAATAGAGATATTGACCTAACAAACAATTGAAACTAGCTGAAATTTTTTTAGGAATTCGAAAGTATGAAGTAGGTATTCATTAACAAATTCTTTACGATAGCAAGGTGCTAAAAATAAAATAAAACACCAGGATTATAGGAGATATGGAAAATTGTTTCGTATGAAAGTAGTAGCTCGTTATTTTTTCTACAAAAATGTTCTGAATAAGTTTTGTGATGAATATGTCGTTAGGGAGATAAACGCGATTTTCCACTTGTAGTCTAACGCGGGAACGAAAAATGGACCCAATTTTCATTTAACCGGACAAGTCAGTCCATGTTGCTCGCTACTAAGAGCTGCTTAAAAAAAGGAAAAGTACATACACTGTAGAAAAAATCCCATTTTTCACATGAGATTAGTTTTGAAGTTCATACAAAATCCAATCATAATACAAAGAGTGTTCAAAAATTCCCAATTAAATGCCTGTGACTGAGTACACATTTTGGTCAACACATTCGTGAGGAATCATTGCCATGTTAATTCCTTGGGGCTTTGTGCTGTTCGAAGTGGATACATTACCCTGTACAACCGGATAACTTTAACTGGATTACTTTCGGTTTTGTAGAAAGAAAGTATTTTGACACGTAATTCGGAGGTATTTTTCTTGATGAAGAGTAACCTTAGATGTTGTTGTACATTCGATGATTTAATCAATAACGCCTGTTATAAAAAATTAATTGGTTGCTTTATAAGTACATTGAAATATGGCCTCTCGAATGGCATTCGAATTTTTTCAAATACGTATTGTACTTTTTGAATTATTTTACATTTCTGGAGATATGTACAGAATCCGACTTTTTTCCAGAAAGTATCCATAATTTTTTTGTTTCTGAATATTTCACCTTGTAGTTCTCGAAGATTCTCAGGTATAAATTTATGGAAACATTTGTATAACGCGGGGATGGGGCTATTGTTACAGGAAAAAATAAAAAGGCCGGCGAACTCAGGTATAAAATCAGTGAAAACATGACACTATTTTTTTTTCACGTGGTCATCTACTCGCAGTAAGCGTTGTTCTATGTTTTACAAATGTAACATTTATGTTACAATTGGCATGTCATGTTACGGTTACACATGAGAAGACGTCATGTCATGTTACTACATCTGATGAAATATGCCCAATATATTACATTTTCTAGCGGGCAAAAAAGATATCTCTGAAGATAGATACTTCCGGTAAAAATGTCTGCTTATTTAATAATTTGACACAGTTTCCGTTCACTTTTTCGTTTCTATTGTCTATTGGAAAGTCAAATTCAACTTGGCCAATATTATAAAATGTACACAAGTATGGTTCTATTTTTACGGTTAGAGGGAGTAAGAGCCATGTTCATTGGTCAATGATCGTTCGTCTCTTGCTTTAGCTGTGTGGAAATCATGAAAACGAGTGTTTATTCCAAAACTGCAACCAGAGGTAGGTCATAAAAAACTTTTGCTCCATTATAAATTATAAAAAATTTGGTAATTTTGTTATTTGCATTATCTGATCTCCATCTCTTTTAACAACTATTCCTCAGCTCTCCACGATTCACTGCACGAAAAATGAAAATCGCATGTTGTGGGATAATGGTGAGTTACTGAAGATTTCTCCCGAAATTTTCAACCACATTTGCCAAATCTTCTTCATGTTAAATCTAAGAAACATTCATTCTTATGTAATTCGACCCTCAAAAACGCTCTTACCATTTCGATTACAGTCGATACTGAGGAGAAATACATAAAAAATAATGACTCTCATGTCATATTTTGGGACGTTTTGGTTGTCATTATGATTGCGATAATCATAACAATTTTTTTTTGAATTGGCCACCACATTATTCCTTATTATACACAATACTACGACAAACACTTCTAGAACCATGTCCCATGTTTCAATCATCAGAGGGCCCACGGAAATTATGTATTGAAAATTTGCCTTTTGTAATATCAAATACTCACGGACTTGATTGACCAGCCTTTGTCTAACCAAATAACTAGGTTGACATCCAGGTTGAAGGGCTCTCCCACCATTGGGAAAAAAGTCAGCATCTCCCATAGCTAGCGGAAAACCAAAAATTCCCGAATCTGTGTGGATAACATCAACATATTCTGCGTCATTTGAAGATAGCCTTCTAGATGTGTCTGAAAAGAAAAAGTCCATAATCGATTGGGAACCTATTCGAGAACATTTTGAGACCAAAGATTAAGTATCTAGCAAACAATATAGCTTTGATTCATGTTCTATCATATTAGGATCATACCCCAATCCATGGTAGAAAATGTCCAATATTCGCGTGTTTTTTTAGTTTTCTAAACTATAATTTTATTTTTACCTTTTTAGTACACATTGCTACAAAAGCATGTTTTCTAGTTTTTTTAAACGTTACCTGATTTCGTGTTTAACTTTTCAATCCATATTGCTACAAAAGAGTGTTTTAAAACTTTCCGATTACGGGAGAAAAACTCATCCACATGGGATTGAAGTTTTTACCAACTTTTGGTGAAACCTGCCCAACACCAAATCCTTAGGATGTGAATTAGGATTTTTTTTCTGGCGATCTTGGAGGGAATACCAGGTCATAGCTATGAAATTATTGTATTGTCATCGGTTCTTAGTACGTGTGCATAATTTCAAATAATTCGGGTGTCTGGAAGTGGGTTTAATTTTTAAAGGAAGGTTAAAAAAAGGAAGCTCTAATTTGTGTATTTTTTTTTTTAGATAGGTGACAAATGGATTAATTTTTTTTTGTTATTTTCTATTAAACTAAGTTAGCCTGAATATTCTGCTTACAAGTTGAACCAGGCATTGAACTTCTTTCTTTAGTTTTCGTCATCAGGTATGCCAATTTTGTAATCATTGTTAGAACGCTGTGGAACAGTGCGCGTTGGAAAGGGTATCCAAGAGACAAAAAAATTATAATTCAGGAAGCTGAGAGGAAACAAAAGTCAGAAAGCAGAATGACAAAATTAAGTAATTTTATCGTCCATTATCAAGAAGATTGAACTAATTAACCATCGAAGGATGATATTGGATTGATAACAGTCGAACAGAAATGAATTGAAGGTATAATAAGAAAAAAATACTAATGACGCCATTTTCAATTTCCTAGAGGAAGTCTACATAAGCCTGAAGGAAAAAGAGACAGCTGCAGCAGTGTTTCATGACCTCTCCAAAGCTTTCGTACGCAGTTGAAAGCCATTAAATTATGTTACAGAAGCTCTTACACTACGGTTTTCGGGGTACAGTTTGGGGTTGGTTCAGATCATATCTTACTGACAGGAACCAGAAAATATCATTGGGTAAAAATACTTCAGAGGAGTGGAGTCCCTCAGGGGTCTATTCTGGGTCCAATTTTGTTTTTACTTTACATTAACGATATATCTTGCCTCGATATTTCTGGACACCTAATACTGTTCGCAGACGATAACACAATTTTGTGGCACAATGAAGACCATACCTCTTTGGTTCAAAATTTGGTATGATGCAAGAAATATTTGACAAGTCCCATAGTTTTTCATACAAGTTAATCCTTGAATTTTTTACGAATGTATCTATTACTTTACTATGAATTTCATGAGAGGGTTTTATTTCGACGAAAAATGTATTGAAGGAAAAAGTGGTTTAATTTGAGGAGGAAAATTTTTCATCGCAAAAAGTATCCTAAAGACCACCCCACTATCCTCATACAAAAATATGATTAGTGTTACGATAGAATAAAGGAAATGGTGGTGGATGACTAGCATCAGCGACTAGGCCCCTGCAGGCCCTTTTGAAAGGTACCGAATTCCCACAACCATGTAGGACACGGTGGGGCAGGTTGTTATAGGCGCAAGTTGTTACATTGCAAATAAATTCCTTATTTCTCCTTGCAACCCCTTCTGTTAGGCAGAGGGGAAACAATTGGTCGAATTTGATACACAAAAAAAATAATTGCGTGTCATTGTTTTAACGCATGCAAAGTGAATTAGCTAATTCTGTAATAATCGAGTTTAATCTGATAAACGGTGAATAATCATTTGATTTGTATTGGTTCATGACTATTAATGTTTGTCTCACATTTCGTCTATTTATTTCTTGGTTATAACTCACAGAAAAGATGACATAACCACAATCATTACGTACGGGGATAGTTATTACACTCATCGTGGGGCACGTTGTTACATGTAACAACCTGCCCTCGTCAATGAGAGCTGATTGAACCATAAGTTTCAAAGAGCTGTGTAGTATTCCAGTGAAAATGGTAAGGAACTATGGGGAAGATGGATAGAGGAAACATATTCCTTCCGGTTTTTGACCAGGCTGCTCATGAAATTGCGGAAAAACGAATATCTATTCGAGATGCGGAGAATAGATTTGAAATAAATTTTATGACGTTGCATTGTTACCTAAAAACGAATAGTGCCTATTATGTTGGCGCCAAAATATCTATAGACTACGCTGCAAATTCCGGAATTTTTTCTGATCAACAAGAGATCAAACTATAGAACTACGCTGAACAAGCTGCGAAGGTGAATTATGACAAAAGACCTTCGAAAACTAGCTTTCGATTTAGCTATTGCTGATAACATCAATGTTAAGGATGGATGGAGGAGGAATGAAATAGGTCGAAAAATTGGCTATTGGGTTCCTCATCCAAATTTGTCGATTCGCCATAACGTGGGTTTATTTTTCGACAACCTTGATTCCGTTTATGACAAATACAAGTTTAAAATCAATGACGTTCACAACGTGGATGAAACTAGGCTCACAACAGTCCAAAAACCATCAAAAATCATTGTCAAGAAAGGAACAAAGCAATTGCTCCTACTTTAGGAGAACGGGGACAATTAGTAACCATGTGCTTGGCAATAAATGCAAGTGGGAATACTATCCCATCAATGTGAATATTTTCATGAAAAAAATTCAAGCAATTCATGATTGCAAATTCACCTTTCGACTGTGTAGGGACGGCTTCACCCTCTGGCTGGATAACATGTGGAATATTCTTGGAATTCATAAAACATATTGCTGCATTCACTTGATGTTCTGAAGACTATTTTACTTCTACTCGATAACCATGAGTCGCACCTGTCTATCGAAGTACTGAATCACTGTAAGGAAAATGAAATAGTACTCAGTACTTCTGAGTTTTTCACATACTTCTCATCGGCTATAACCCTTGGATAGGACTGTATGCGGTCACCTCAAGAGATATTATAGTGCTTATGCTGATGGATGGCTCAAATCGCATCCAGGAATCCCGATGACTATCTACGATATTCCAACAGAATTGAAATAAGCACTGCCTCATGCCAGTACATCAGCAACCAATCAAAATGGATTTGTAGTTACATGTATTTGGCCATTTATTAGGGAAATATCTCAAGATGATGAATTTTTACCATCGGAAGTTACCAACACAGAAGTGGATAATGCTGAGAATAATGAAAAGGAAAACAATGACTCATTAGTAGACCCATCAACTGAAAATCAGATGAGTGAAGAAGCCTCGGGAATTCGTCACCTCAGCCTTGTTGTTCTAGTTATCAAGATTTCGTTCCTAAACAAGCATTCGATGACCTCAACAGTTGAAACCATTTCCGAAAGCTGGTCAGAGAAAAGCTAAAATAAATCGTCCGAAACGCAAATCTGCTGTATTAAATGATACACCAATAAAGGCCGAACCAGAAGCTGCTGCACGGCAAGAAAGAAGGCGAAAAGGAAAACTATTTTGATGAAATATTACTAACAATAACAACAAAAGATTGAGAATTAAAAAAAAGTCAGAAAAAATAAGTTACTAGAGATCATAAGTCGTCGGACTCTGAAGGAGATGGTGATGAGCTGATCCTGGTCTCTTTGTTAGCATACTTCAAATCAAAAGATGATGATTGGATCCAGTGAACCATGTGCAAAAGTTGGGCATACGTTTCCTGTGTTAATGATACGTTTATTATATTTGTGTAAACTGTACCTTCTTTCTGTTTTTTATCATTATTCATGTTTTTATTGTTTTATGTGACATCCAATGAATAATTATCATTTCGTACTTTAAATATATTTTTATATTCAAATTAAGTTCATTTTCATTGAAACAACTAACCCCTCATGGTGTAACAACTGTCCCCATAGTGGGGCACACCGGTACATTTTGCATCAGTATCTTGGAATATGAATAACTTTTTTATGCATGTAATCAATTACGGATTTAAATTTGTAGTTCAAGTAAAAGTATTACTGAACACTTGGGTGTATTATTTTTTAATTCGATTTTGAGTTGGATAAAAAATTTAAAACGTTGAAACTGTAAGAACCTGCCCCACCCTCCCCTACTACTGATCCACATTACTTCTTGCTGATGAATGTCGAAATGTCGTTCCATTGCAGCAAATGTACCTCCTTTTCATGGAGCATGGCGTTCCCGAAGACATATTGTTCAAGCCTACTATATACTCCGCGCTTACATAAAAGTAGAAGGAGTCTTATCCTAGCCACATCTTCTCCCACCAGAGTTGAGTGTCTCCTGATTCTGTAGTGGCCGGACAAAATTCTGACTGAATGTTCTTTTTGGTTCAGCTTCAATATATCGGCAGTCTCTCTTGTGCTCTCTCTCTATCACTTCCTTAGGGCGTCGAAATTCCACTCATTCAGTACTGTTGACACTTGTCCATTCGTTATATCCAGTGCAGATTCTTGTTTAGCTAGCTGGTCCACTCGCTTATTGCTCCCCTTTGGTCCAGGACCCATATCTTGTGTAACAATTCCCGAAAGAGACGCTTTCTAGGACAAGGAAAACAAGAAATATTGAGAAAAAAGCTAGAGGAACCAATGAAAATCCGTTTCTGAAATCTTATAAGATACCTCAAATCTATCTTGATACTTGTATTAATAAACTGAGGGTTTTCACAAACCCTACGAGCTATACTTCATTAGAACCTACCTAAATAACAAATATTGGTATGAGAACTATAATTACCCTAGAAAATATATCACAACTATAACAAGAATGAAATTTGGACATGTTTGATATCCTGTGCATCCATACAAAATAAAAATATATGACAGTAATCTCTGTGATAACTGCAGCGAAATAGCGGACTTGGACCACATTTTTCTTAGCTGCAATAAATAAAACCACAAAACTGAAAGAAATCTTAGGAAATTTGAAAATAGTATCCCCCTACAATATTCCGAATTTACTTTCATTAAATAGGAAAAACGTTATTGACTCCTTATTGAAATTCATGAATGACGCAAAATTGAAATTGTAATTTCCTCTATTTTCCGAGGTCCGCCTTGTGTGTGTACTTGAAAAATGCCCTGATCGACCCCCGGGCGAGAAGAGAGTGGCCCTCGTCATACAATCCCTTGCTCATTCTTTGTTAAGTAGCTATATTAGATTAGATCATAGATGAATTGATAGTGACTTGTCACTATAAAAAATGAACTTCACCTTTTATTTTCATTTCTTATACAGAATGTAACTCTTTTGTTTAAAAAGCTGGAATAATGGAAATTAATGAAGTCGTTTATTATTACTATTATTATCATTATTATAATTACAAATATGTCTGTCAGGCTCATCCAAAAATCGAGAAAATTTTAAATAATTCATACAAACTCATCAAGATAATCATCTTAATCCTACTCAATTTGTTTCTGGCTGCATGAGCTCGACCTTAAAGCCAAAAAAGAAAACTGAGTGTTACCATATAAAAAATTGTGTATGAAGAGTTGAAAAAAACACAAACAATTTTTCAAACTGATTCTGCATGAGAGTTAGTAAATCATTGGTAAAATTCGAGTTGTATGTCGATTATCTTCCATGTAATAGATAATAAACATTTTCTCAATTCGCTTGGAACAATTAAACTATGAAGGCACCTACATTCAAGTGTTCACAATTCTCGTACATTATTCATGATAATCCTTCATAAACACGCTATCTAGTGGAGAATAAGGTGTGTAGAAGTTAATAGTATTAATGAGAAGGGTGAACGTCGAGTAGATACTGTTGGGTTGGGAAAGGGTGTATGTAATATTTGATGAAAAATTCGTTTAACGAATATAGTCGGATAACTGACATGCTACCAGAAAACTAATTTTCGCTATGGAATTGTATGATGAAAAGGAACATGTTCATATAACGACAATAACGGCTATACCTCGCCAAGTAATACATCCTATATATGTAAATCTTGATGAGGCGTCATTCTGAATACTGAATGTCCAATAGTATATCTTCGACAACTCATGTATTGAAAATCGCATATGCCACAGTGCAATTGTCAGTTTGACAGCGGCAAAAGTTAGCTGCAACTTTTATAGCGACAAATGCTCTAGTGGTTTTTCCACTTATTCATTTGTTGCCAAAATAAATAAAGTTTGCATTGATATGTTTATAAATTTCTTATTCATTAAATTGTCCTGCCGAATTACACTCGATGTTTGTATTGTTATCAGGTAAATTTTGTTCAAATTCTAAACTGTTTCCTTTAGCAATTTGACTCGAAAAACTGTCAACCTAAAAACGCTCCACCTTCGGTGTCGCGTTTTTAATAGTTGGCAGTTTTTCTCGTCTAATCACTAGGCAACAGTTTCTCATTAAACTACCCAAATTTACCCGATAAAATACAAACCTCTCACTAAAGTCCAAAGTAAAACCAGTATCCCAAACTAATTGGAATTTTTTTTCGGATGAGCACAGAGGAAACGTATTTCATCAAATTCCACAATAGTCAGAAAGGTTCTGAACGGCTTGGGTGTCGAGACATCAGGACAGAGAGAAACTCAGATTTTTAAGTTTATGTTTATCATGGAAACGCCACTGTTAATATCTGGTGTCACAACTGAATTTCATAGCTTATCAATTGAGGAATTTCGGAACTATGAATATGTATATCAAATTGTATTACCTCCAGTTTGAAACTATAATTCAGGATTCGCTTCTGGGGCTTATCTCCATAAGCAGATTATGTTCAAAAGAGATTGCTAGGGAGCATTACAGGACTTAAATGCCGAGAAACACAGGCAATAGCTTTAGATATATTATAGTTTATATATCATATATTTCAAATATCTGAGACCAGATGATTCGTAGATCGAAGTTTTTGACAGAACTATTCAGTCGAAAACATTTTTATAGTTCAAAATTTATGATTATCGGGATGATGTTCGTGAGAGAAGGAATCTATGTCAATATTATTTTAACTACCCTTGCTATTTCTCTATGCTCTGGTTCAAATAAAATAAAGTGAGTTATTCTGTCAGATTCAACTTGCTGAAAATATGTCACATTCACTATGAACTAACCACCAAATTTTCTTATACCATTTGACACTGTTCAATTCCTAGAAAGAGGTATATAGCCTATATGTTGTTTTTTTTATTAACGTTTCGGCAGGATATTCATGTCTTTCTCAAAATATTTTTGATCGCTATAAAAATTGTTGCTGTTAGGAAAATACATGATTGTGGAAGAAATAAAATCAGACTTTCCCTAAAGCTAAAGTATGGCGGCCCGTAGGTGTCGGCGTTGCGCTGCGCAATATTTTCAATGTGTCAAAAAAACTATGCCCTTGGGGTATGAGCTCAAAGCTAATTCTTGTTTTATATTATACAAAACATAGCCAAAGTATGAAGGAGTTGTATGCCGTTCCGATGCAGCGTCTCAAACTGACCGCCATATCCAATTAAAGCGTAGAATTCGTTTTTTTATATATTGGGTACGAAACAAACAGTTGTGAGGCTTTGTATAAATTGAAATGGCTAGCAAACTTATCAGTTGTCGGCTTGTGGTATGTGTTTTTGTGTGTTGGATTTGGTGTAAAACATTATTCTTTATAAAATTTGTACGTGGGCGTTTTTGATTTACAGATGCTGTTCAAAAGATTATAGCAGGTTGTGATATAGTTTGTTGATCAAATTGGTATCTTTTTTGTCATTAATTAAATTTGTATTTTTTTTTAATTTCACGTTTACCTTTGTGTAGTTTGGTTTTTAAAATTTTTATTTCATCAAAATTGAACTTTTGACTGAGCTGAGTTTCATGTTTGGACAGGACAGTTTGATTTTTTTTGTCATACTTATGGGATTGGACCTTAACCAATTGGCTTGTTTCCTATGTATACACCTGTGTAATCTTTACATGGAATTTCGTATATTTCGTGTGACTTTTTCTTTTTTGAAGTTGAGTTTTTAGTTTGCTGACATTGTTGTTGAGTAGGTTGTGACCCTTGAAGGCAATTGAAATGGTATATTTTGATAGATGTTTTAGTTGTCCTGATAAACCTTGTATATAAGGAACGGTTAGGAATTTTTTTTGGGATCGTTTTTATTTTTTTGGGTAGACAAGCTGTTATGAAAAAGATCGATTCTATTTTTGAAATATATATATATATATATATATATATATATATAGTGAATTATTTTCTCGACTGTACTTATATTATTTTGAGTAATTAGCAGGTATTCAGTCTGGTCTTATATCAAGAAAAACTCTCCTTTACTTTTCCAAGCTTTCGACAATTTATTTTGTCTTTATCAAGGCTAAAAAACAAGAATGGTTAAAAAATATCAAATATGAGAAATTGGTATGAACTTACATGTGAAATGAATTAAATTAACGACTATAAGTGTATAAAATGTATCGACATTATGACTTCAAGAAATTGTCACACTGATAGACATTTGCATTTTTGTGAGTAGTTGTTATTTCTGTGTTAGGTTGTA
Source organism: Gonioctena quinquepunctata (assembly GCA_018342105.1). Lineage (NCBI taxonomy): Eukaryota > Metazoa > Arthropoda > Insecta > Coleoptera > Chrysomelidae > Gonioctena > Gonioctena quinquepunctata. The sequence continues at coordinate 87,895 of JAFIRS010003225.1, read as the reverse complement.
CAGGGGATTCCGTATGAATATTTATTAAATTGAAAGTTCATTTTGAAAGTAGATTTTGCTGAGTTGGTCGATGTCAGATCTCTTATTCATGATATTCACGTCACTATTAATTGCCACCATTTCTAATAAAAGTATTTTTGTCAAATTTTGTTCTTGATATATAATTTTTGTGTCATGATAATTCATTATGTGATCTTGGTTCCCTACATGATCAGAGAGTGCACAAGAAAGTTTTTGGAGTCTACAGTCACTTTTATGACCAGTGATTCGTGATTTCAATGTTTGACTCGTTTGTCCAATGTAATTTGTATCACAAGTACCACAAGGTATACTATAAACTAAATAGTTTTTCATCGGTGCACGTTCTCCGTCTTTTAATTTTGTATATATTTTATTAATTGGAAGGATATTTTTCTGTGATATTTTAATATTGAATTCACTTTTGAATACATTAATAATTTTAGGAGACAAATTTTTATGTATGGTATTGATCCGAAAGTAATTATTTGGAATTTGGTACATTAGTATCTGTATTGACAGTTTCATTAGAAATTGTATTGAATAATAATTTATTGAGTAGGCTATGAGGATTCGAATTGTCTCCCAATATTTCGTATAGTTTTTTTGAATTTTTATCTAAAAGATATGGATGTACTATTTTATGTATTCTACTCTTCATTCATGAAATGAAATTGATTTTTGTTTTATATATCAATTATTTATCTCACCATCCATATAAAACAAAAATCAATTTCATTTTAGGAATGAAGAGTAGAATACATAAAATAGTACACCCATCTCTTTTAGATAAAAATTTAAAAAACTATACGAAATATTGAGAGACAATTCGTACCCTCATAGCCTACTCAATAAATTATTATTAAATACAATTTCTAATGAAACTGTCAATACAGATACTAATGTACCAAATTCCAGTAATATAATTACTTTCAGATCAATACCATACATACAAAATTTGTCTCCTAAAATTATTAATGTATTCAAAAGTGAATTCAATATTAAAATATCACAAAAACATATCCTTCCAATAAATAAAATATATACAAAATTAAAAGACGGAGAACGTGCACCGATAAAAAACGATTTAGTTTATAGTATAACTTGTGGTACTTGTGATAAAAATTACATGGAACAAACGAGTCAAACATTGAAATCACCAATCACTGGTCATAAAAGTGACTGTAGACTCCAAAAACTTTCTTGTGCACTCTCTGATCATGTAGCGAACCAAGATCACATAATGAATTATCATGACACAAAAATTATATATCAAGAACAAAATTTGACAAATAGTATATTAAAGTATAAGTGGATAAAAAGGGCTTTAAAACACGCGCGATTTTTCGAGCACGACGGCGCAGCCGGAGTGCTCGAAATAGAGCAAGTGTTTTTAAGACCAGTTATCCACGAATACTTTACGTTATTTTTTTTATTGGTGCACTTTGAAATCATATTTACTGGTATTATTACTACAAAAAATAGAACTAAGAACTAATAATGCAAGAAGGTTGAATTCGTGATATGACATCAGTATACCTTTCGTTGTCATGGAAATGAGAAAAACATTCATTTGCAATTTGTTACCAAAGATCAATATTTGTTGTCACCAGAGCTCAAAATGAATGATTCTAATATCGATTTTTGAATAGTGAGGCAGAATCGCGGTAAATACCGCGGAAATCCAGTGATATATATAAAAAAGAATATGAAAAGTTCATCAAATGGATGGAGGAGCACATATAAATGACCGAATTGTGAGTAATATTTTAGGTGACGTTACAAGGTACTCCTGTCAGATCAATAATCAAAAATTTGTCATTTAGACTTCACGTTTCTCGATTTGTTGATGTTGTCATGGTTACCTTTAAAAAACGCGCGTTCTTTAAAGTTCGATTTAAACACGCTGAGGCGTGCTTTAAATGGGTAAAAAGGGACACCAATAAAAAAAAAGACTTTTTTAGAAATGGTGGCAATTAATAGTGACGTAAATATCATGAATAAGAGATCTGACATCGACCAACTAAGCAAAAGCTACTCGTATCTACTTTCAAAATGAACTTTTAATTCAATTAATATTCATACGGAATCCCCTGTACAACCTAACACAGAAACATCAACTACTCACAAAAATGCAAATGTCTGTCAGTGTGACAATTTTTTGAAGTCATAATGTCGATATATTCTATACACTTATAATCGTTAATTTAACTCATTTTACATGTAAGTTCATACCAATTTTTCATATTTGATATTTTTTAACCATTCTTGTTTTTTAGCCTTGACAAAGACAAAATAAATTGTCGAAAGCTTGGAAAAGTAAAGAAGAGTTTTTCTTTATATAAGACCAGACTGAATATCTGCTAATTCCTCTAAATAAAAAAAATATATGTATATATATATATATATATATATATATATATATACAGTGTGTCCAATTAAGTCGGCACCATATGGAAAACTGTTTTATTATTTGTTTTATGGAAAAAAGTTATTCCTGATAAAAAGTTCTACATGGCCTAAAACCCAGAATAAAATAATGAGATATAATTTTTTTGTTTTTGTATATATACGAGGTTTGTCGAAATATTTTAATTTAGCTCAGCAGTGAAATAACCTTATTTTTTCAAATATCGAAAATCTTTATTGGGGAATGTTGATCCTACTAGACCAAGAGCAGAAAAAAAATAGATTAGCTCCAAGCTAAAACTTTTTGAGAAGTAAGCCAGTCTTATAAATAACAGGGCAGCACAAGTATGGCAGCCAGTAGGTGTCGGCGTTGCGCTGCGCAATTTTTTGAATGTGTCAAAAAAACTATGCCCTTGGGGAATGAGCTTGTTTTATATCATACATATGATAGCCAAAGTATGAAGGAGTTATATGCCATACCGATGCAGCGTCTCAAACTGTCCGCCATACTCAATTAAAGGTATTCATATAATTGGTAAGTTTTGGGAAAAAAAATCTAGTCATTAATGAAGATATGAAATTATATCTGCAATGTTTTATGAAAAATTATGACCTATATAATTTATTAAAAGAAATGAAAAACCGCAAATTTGGGACGAAACACATGTATTCATCCTCATACTTGTTTCATTTTCATCGTCGCTATCTTCATCTGATGATATGTTGTAGTGAAAATCATCGAAATCACTATCTTCGTCGTCTTCCTCTTCATTTCAATCTTCAGTGTCCTCGTCAGAGCTTACAGTTTCTGCAATTGTAATAATTTGGTGATATACAACTATATAATTATAAAAGAACTGTTAAACTATGTGCTTTGTGTATTTATCTTTTGAAACTGTAATTGACATTTGCAAGTATTTTTTCTGCATGATTGAGAAATGTAATTTTATATATTAACCTTCGTCTTCATTGGGTTGTTCATCGTCTGGTTCGGTTGTGCTTCATCGTTTAGATTTTGAATAACTATCTCGTTGATTGTGGATGGCATTGCATCACCCTCGAACCAATGGAAAGTGTAAGCGCCTCCGTACAATTTCCAGCCCTGACCATCAGCAGAATCGTAAGATGATTGGTATTATAAATATGCATTACACCAAATGTTGCTGACGTAAAGAACCCTCATCAATTGTTGAAATAATTAGGCTCTACATGGTGGAATTAGAGAGACATAATTCAATTATTCCTTACCCTGAAGAGATTATATCGGTATGGCACATATTTATTCGTGTTCCAGACATTGAATATGTCTCAAAAACATTAGTATGGCACTTGTAACTGTTATACATCACACTTGTAAAAAAAACAACTTTAAAGGTTAACTTCTCACTTTCGAGACATCCAATCGGTATGGCACTCGTCTTCTAGACATTAAAATCAATAGATACATGTTTTTTTTGCAGGTGTGTACCTATGATACATGAACTAGTGAAAAATTTTACATTTTTGAATCAGTATGGCATGTATGAAATAGTATGGCATAGTCAATATCGGTGATGAAAAATTTTTTCTATCATTTGGTGAACAAATTTGCTTTGAGCTCGTATTTCAAGAAAGCATAAAAAAAATTACAAGTTTAATTGAGTAGGGCGGACAGTTTGAGACACTGCATCGGTAAGGCATACAACTCCTTCATACTTTGGCCATTTTATGTATAATATAAAATAAGAATTAGCAGCCTTGAGCTCATTTCCCAAGGACACATTCAAAAAATTGCGCAGCGCAACGCCGAAACCTACTTGCGCTATCCTGTTATTTATAACACTGGCTTACTTCTCAAAAAGATTTAGCTTTGAGCTGATCATACGTGTTTTTTTTGCTGGCTCCCGGTCTATAATTGAGAACTACGTTCAGATATCCAATATGAAAAAACGATCTTTAAAAATTTTTGGGTATAAATAAATTATAATTTAATTTTGAAAATCATGAAAACATTTATTGTATTGATAAACATGATAACCTTTCAGTTCATAAGAATAATGAATGCATGCAAATCATAATAATTTATTTTACTAATGACAAGTTAAACAGGAAATAATAAGTTAACTAAGAAGTTACATCAATAAAAGCCTCAATATATCCACCAAGTCCCGTAATACATTATTTATCATTTTGGAGTCATTTCCTGGTATGCATCTGAAACGATAATTTACAATTGATCGATATCTTGAAAATGTCCCTGCTGGTGAACCCTTCGTTTTAAGTAGCCCTATAGGAAATAATCTAGAGAGGTTTAGTCTGGAGATCCAGACGGCCAAAAAATATCGGAATATCTATGTATCAATTTGTCAGTGCAAACCGTTCCAAGGTAGTTCCAAAGCTACTGTATTATGGCATGTAGCACCGTCTTGTTAAAACCATATACGTTGACGGTCTTGTAAGGACAGTTCTTCTATAAAGTCGTTAAATTCATTTTGCAAAAAATGTATATGGCGTTCGCCATTCATGGACTGTCGAAAAGAATATGGTCCTATTATTTTATTTTCGAAGATACTACACCACACGTTTGTCTTGAGTTTGTCACGAGTCTTGATTGTAAAATGGGGATTACTGTCACCCCACCAGCGACAATTTTGGGAACTGACAGTTCTCGATTCTTTGTAAGCGCAAAAAGTGGGAACGGCTGGAACGATTTGACTGATGAAAAATTAGGAAAGTTGCCCGGAAATAGGAAAATTCAGGTATATAAGAAATTTGGCGACGAAAAAGACCATCGATTCATTTATTACCAAAGAGGAATCAGCTCAGCAGTTACACTGTCGCCTACCAAGAAAAAGGTCACAGGAACGAATCCGGGAACCATTTTTTCATTATTTTATAAAAACAACGGCTGGACGATTCGGGTTATTGTTTTTTGACTGTTCGTAATACTCCGAATGCTGATTTTCGGGAAAGAAAGGATTTTTAGAGAATATATAATAAATAATTGATAAAAAACCTTTTCAAACACAAGATTCTATTCAAATGCACTTAAAAGTGGAAAATAATTGCTTTGGAGGTGTGACGTAGGTTATTCCGTGAGTGATAGATTCAAAAGGTTGTCGCGCAAAGTTTTCAGTTTGAATGCAGAAGCTTTTGAATCTATAACTCACGGAATAACTCACTTCATACATCCAAAGCAATTCTTCTTCACTTTTCAGTGCATTTGAATGAAAACTTGTCTTCAAAAAGGTTTTTAATTCATTTTTTTATTTTGTACTTTCAAGTACTCAAGTACGCCTTGATCTATGCATTTTTGTTAGAGCAGCATTGTTATGAGGCCTTTTTTCTGTGAGTTCTGAGCTATCTACTCCTTCAATGAGGAGGCCATCTAAAGATCAACTCATCCGCCATCTTGGAGTTACCATCTTCAATTTATGAATTTAAACTGAAAATCAATAAATTCCTAATCTCCGACCCCAAAAACCCCGACTTACCAATTTTGAATCCAATCGGGCCATGATCACAAAACTCGTCCGTGTTCTTGGATTTTGATAAAGAATTCATAATCTCCGACCCCAAAAACCCTCACATACCTATTTTGAATAAAATCGGACCATAAACCTAAATCTCGTCTGCCAGCTTGGAGCCGCATTCTGTTTTTTTCTAACAAAAATTCCACGAGCCGCCATCTCAATTTCATAAATAAACCCCTACATACAAATTTTGAATAGAATCGGACCATAATCACAAAACTCCTCCGCCAATTTGGAGTCGCCATCTTCAGTTTATAAATTTCGACAAAAAATCATAATCGCCGACCCCGAAAACCCCCACATACCAATTTTGAATCAAATCGGACCATGATCACAAAATTTTTTCGCCATCTTGGAGTCACCATCTCGAATTTTGACAAAAAATTCACAATCTTTGTCTCCGAAAACCCACACATACCAATTTTGAATCGAATCCGTACCATAATTACAAAACTCGTCCGCCATCTTGAAGCCGCCATTTTGTTTTTTTTTTCTCCAACAAAAATTCCGTAATGCATTGTTACCGGGATTATGAACACCTGCCAAATTTCAGTTCAATCGGATGTCGGCAAATGCTGCAAAAATTGATTACAAATTTTGAACCGGAAAGAATGACATACGAACGAAGCAAGTTACTGATTACTTGAGGCTATCCTGAGGCTATACTGATTACTTGAGGCTATACTGATTTGGCTATTGAATCGGAGAAACGGGATTACAGGATAACGGAAAAATGGGATGACGGGAAGACGGGATAACAGGAAAAAGGAAAAAAAAAGGAATAACGGGTAAACGGGTAGGGATAACGGGATAATGGAGTAACGGGAAAACGGGTTAACGGGATAATGGGAAAACGAGATAACGGGATAATGGGAAAACAAGATAACGGGGAAATGAGATAACTGGTCAATGGGATAACGGAAAGACGCAGAGTCAAAGGCAACACAAAAAAACATAGGAAAAAAAGTTATTCGGACGAGAGTTTTCAGGAAAAAAAAATACGGTATATAGAAATTTGGACACGACGTCTGTCGGGTAAAATAGGGTTTCTCTTTTAACTTTCCTTATATTGCAAAATTCAAACCGTCTATCATAATCAGTTTCTTTCAATGCATGAACAAACTGCGGTTTATATGGATGGTATTTATGTGTATTCAAAATATTTGTCATTCTACCTCTACTTACATTTTCTAAACCAACATATCATTACCAATAATCACAACCCATATTTCATTAATATACTAGCCCAAAGAAAAAATTAAGACAAGATATATATATATATATATATATATATATATATATATATATATAGGAAAGATAGTGTTCTGTAGTTAGTGTAAAAATTATTATTGGGGTATGAGAAATTTGCTGCATACCCCAATAATCAATTTGTTATATATATATATATATATATATATATATATATATATACATATATAAAAAAGTCAGTTCGATATGAACAACAGAACAGACATTGATAACCTTAGCCAAATTTACCAAACTATCATTTAATTGGTTAACAATAAATTAAAAGCAGTTATAAACAAGCCTGTCCAGTCTTTCCACAAAACACACCTACTACTAATGTAGCCCCTATCTTCACTAACATTTTCATACCTTATCAACCGAAACCAACACAAAGCATACCAAACAACATTGATATAAAACGAAATCCCTCAAACGTGTCACTGAACTTCTCCAACACGGATTGGTCCATTATTTTAAAACAAGAAAACACTGTCCATGACACTTACAGCTGTACTCACAAATATCATTCCTCACAAACAACAAAACAAAGGCCTTTCCAAAGTTAATAAAATATAAAAAATATGAAACCCCCCCATTAACAAGTGCAATGTTTGCCAAGGTACGTAACTTTTATATCTATAATGTAACCCTAACCCCCATACGAATTTTTTTATCATAATGTAGCCTGATTCTACTCCCCTCTTTCAGCACTAAACATTATACTTTCCCCTATGTATCTATAAACAATAAAAATGAAGGAAAAAGTGCTGAAGAAGCTCCTGGCCAAGGGCGAAACGTCTAACTAATTCCCTGATTTGAATTTATGAATCCAAATCCCAAGATCCTCCAAACTCAATATATACATCAGGATTCAAGAACACACACATATATATATATATATATATATATATATATATATATATATAAGTATAGTTTTCCTGTGAACTTCACAATTTTGTCTTAGGCAGTTTGCGAGGTGACGCAAAGAATATTATCACAGAGTCGAATACCGTAGGCCACAGCATGCTGTTTTAATTTTAGCCCACGGGAGGTAACGTCATATCGCGGGCTCTTGAAACTTCGAAAATTTTCCTAGGATTTCTAGTACTAATGAGCACCCTATATAATGAATCGCGTTCGAGCGACAGACAGTGAGTTGTTTTATCAGTGAATTGTGATTGATTCATTTGATCGTCGAAGTAAATTATTGTGTTGTTTTATGAAGTAGAAAAAAAAATACTGTAATTAATTTAGTATTTCAAATAGAGGAGAAGTGAGGATTTTAGTGACCTCGTGAGCACAATTGATGGTGAATAAGACAAACACACCCCATGGCGATATGGGGCCATAATGGAAATTACCAAACAGCAGTTTGCCGAGCAAGAGAAATGACGGTTGGGACTAATTGAAGAATGATGACAGATAGAAAAACAAGAGAGAAAGGAACGTCGACAGAAGGTGAAAGATCGATGGCAGAGAGTAAAACAAGAGGAGAAAAACAGAGCCATGATCCAAACAATTCACAATTCTGGAATAAAAGAAATAATGAGAACAACACAAAGTATTTTTCAAGCAGATTGTCCATGAAGCCGAGGGACAAATCGCAGAATTGATAGACGAAGCTACTACGGTACGAGAAGAAGGAGAAAAGGAGTCAGAGCAGTCCGAGAAGAAGCAAAGTAAGACGTGTGAGTCGTGCGAGAAGAACTAGAGAAAAAGGCGCTTCACTGAAGATCCAGGACCATCGTGACAAGGTTGCCACATCAAAGAATTCTGTGAAACCTCCAACTTTTCATGGAGTTTGAACCAGCGGCAACGGCCAATGGATGGAAAGATGGAGAAGACACTACTGCATTCATAGTGGCCTTGGGAGGACCTGCTTTGGGAATGTAACAGATCATCCCAGAGGACCAGCAGTACAATTATGGAGACCTGATTGCTGCTCTAGAATTGAGGTACGGCGACCAATATCGAGAATAACTATATCATGCACAGTTTAAAACACGAGTGCAGAAATCGAGTGAAAGTCTGTATAAGTTTGAAACAGTCGTACAGAGGCTGATTCAGCTTGCCTACCCAGAGACTCTGGGGGATTTCGAAAAATAGTTGCCGGTGCAGGAATTTATTGATGGTGAGAGATATCGAAATACAAAGGATTGTAAGATTAACATACTTCAAGAAATGCAGTGAAGCCTTGGTTCGTTTCCCGGAAGTGGAAGCGGCTTTCAACACCCCAAGGCCAGAAGTGAGAGTGGTGTCGATCGAGGAGCCACCACAGAGATACAAGTGACACCATGAAGCAGATATTTAGATAAATACACAAAAATTGGAACCCAGGATTACCAGCGCTAAAAATCAATCAAGAAGAATCTGCTTCAGATGTGGTAGGAGCTGATATTTCAAGAGAGATTGCAGGGTGAGGATACCATATCGCTCGTCATCACCTGCCAGGACACCTCCACGTTCCCAGCTGCCAATAGTGTAATAAGTTGTCCTGGAAGACATCCTTGAATTGACTTCAGATGAGTACTTGTCAGTAGTTTCCAGAGGAAAATTGAGGGTAGTATTTTATACTAGATTCAATAGATAAACTTTGAAATCAACCTTTAAAAATATATTTGAGATCAACCTGGAATAATATTCAGAGAAATACGCCAGAATCATGAATGAAGAAGAAAAACAGACGTTTGTTATTAATAGAAGCGATGTCTATGCAATCGAGCTTCTCAGATATCAAGAATAACCCAAACGTTTTTTCGGTAGATGTTTGTATTTTATACATGAAACAGTAATTGAATGCCGATAGTATTAATTCCGGTTTTCCAATACCATGGGCTGTCAAGAGTCCGGAACCTTTTGTGAATTTTTTTCAAAATAAGTTTTCCGTGTCACTTCAGCCAATAAAGATAAATCCCGTCTAAGACGGTTGCGTCCAAGGAATTGCAGTTCTATTAATAAAATTGTAACTCGCGTGTTGGGTAATATTGATTCTGATAAATTATTCCACTGAAAAGGTGCTCCATCATCGAATAGTCGTCACTGATTAAATGTAAAAGTTCATGAAGCTGTCAGTCGAACACAAAACTACTCGACAAGCACTGTCTTCACTGGCGTGAAATTAAAGTGAATTTTATCAAATTTTGAGATGATCTTCACATAGTTGGGGAGGTGGCGAGCAAAATTTCGATATAATCGGCACACGTTATTAATAGCGAGAATAATACCTTCAGAAACATCAAGGACCACGTCTGCCACCATGGTGGCGCTGCGTTGTCAATTGATAGCGTTTCAAAAATGTTGAAAAAAAAAGGTGTGCTATATTATGCGCACATGTCTGCCTCTGGGGCTGATGGTCACAATCATCCTGTAAAAACAGAAAATCGAATAGGCAGACATCCAGGGCTCTGACTGTTGTAGTAGTTGATTTTTTTAAGTTATTTTTATGATTTAAAAAACTGTATATAAAGTGCAAACTTGGCAGACCTGAATTGTTCGATTAAAAACAATGAGAAGGACCATGGAAAAATAGTCTGCCAGCATGTTGCCTCTGCGTTTTCTATTGAGAGCGCTTCGAAAATGTAAAAAAATGGGTGTGCTATATTATGCGCACATGTCTGCCTCTTGAACTGATGTTTAGATTTCTTATAAAAACCAAAAAAATCGATGAGGCAGACATCCAGGCCTGTGATATTCCAAAGGCAGACCATTTGAATTTTTTTCCAACCCGACGCTCGCGCCAAGTTACGAGTACAAAATTCTACTTCTACTGAATATTATTGAAAATAATTAATATAATCTGTAGGAATGTTTTCAAAAGCAAAGAGCTCTTATCACCATTGGAAATGTTGATATTCACGCTTGTGAGAGCGTTTTCGACATATTGGGAGAATTCGTATGTCGTTTGTACAATATTAAAAATCCCACCCCACAATTTGGACGCTTCAAATTTGCCCCCATGTCGCACTGAATTAACGGAACACTTCCTGAGGACTTTGTATATAACAAAAATTTGGAAGAATGCCCACGAAAAAGATCCTGTTGGTGATTTGGAACCGAATGATTGTGGCTGGGTACAAAAAGATGACGCTCTCAATTTTAAATAGTTCAAAGGAGACCAATTGCCCCGGTTCTATAGCGACGTCATATCCGAAGTTGAAGATCCCGAACATCAATCAGGTACACATTTTTTCGTTCAGATGTATAATGTAAATTTCGTGCCATGAAAATTTGAACACGTTGTGTATTTTTCAGACGAGGAAAGAGACATGGACGAAAACGCCGACATGAATGATCGGCAAGGTTTCTCGGATGCTAACGATGATGACGCTTCTTGAATATTCTAGCTTTTTTCCTTTTTTAAAAAATTTGCTCCATAATAAAAGTTCCGAACGCATTTTGTTTCTGGTTGGCTTTTTTTAAAATATTTTTCCATAGATTTCAGCTCCAGAAGTTGAATCGTTACCGTGAGTTCAGCGAATAATATTAAACAAAATAATGATAGTAAAACTATAAAGAATCACAATAATCCAATGCCATACCCGCTTTCCCTTGATTCCGTGAAATTCAAACAATTGTACAGCTGAAAATCAGTGAGCAAAGTGTCTGCGAAATGTTTTTTCGTCATAATGAAATGAATGGGCGCAATGAGAACCGTGTGCAAATGACTTAATAGAGCTTTTTTTTTACATTTTTACAACTCCGTCCCGTGATAATGCAGAGCCTTGAATGTCTGCCTCTTCGATTTTCCTCGTTTCCAGGATGATTGTGACCATGAACTCCAGAGGCAGACATGTGCAAATGATTTAAAACCCCCCACCCTTTTTTTAAGCAACTTCAACGCGCTGTAACGCGGAAACGCAGCGACATAGGACCTCAATTGACTGGACCAAATCAATTCGTAGTGATCTAAACTGCAATCCACCTCGATGTGAAACTTGTGCTAATCATATACCGAAATGCTCGCCACCTCCCTAACTAACAGGGTCTTTCGACAGAGAAGAAAGGAGGGGTGAACAATAAATGAAAATATTTTTGGAAGGAAGCTATTATTGTGTTTTTCCCGTTTATTGGACTGCGTTTCTTTTCTTATTTTTTTTCTTATATATAAAACATCAATTTTGGAATTAAACCTAAGAGGATATACCTTGAAGTTTTTGATTTGTCAAGCTTTTGAAACAATTTATTTTCTTTATTAAGGCTCTTATTGTGTTTTTCCCATTTATTGGACTGCTTTTCTTTTCTTCATTATTTATATATATATATATATATATATATATATATATATATATATATATATATATATATGAAAAGCATCAAATTATAGATAGTGACACCTATAATCTGTGGGGTGAAGCTGTTATCGTGGAATTTTAATAGCACGAAATTTCGTGCACATTAATGGGTTACCAACAGATGTCAGCATAGGCCAATCCACGACACCAATAGTCGTACTCCTATTGCGTTCAGAGTAACGCAAAACAAATAACGAGAGAAAGAGAAATTTGTTACGAATCCAAGAGAGCCCACCATCCGCCAACAGCCTGTTTCATGGTTTCCCAATCATCAGGACGGCTTGTGGTCTCTTTCAAATTCGTATCAAATATCTCATAGTGCTAATACCTACCGAAAAGTTCGAAAATGTGAAAAGCATCAAATTATAGATAGTGACACCTATAATCTGGGCGGTGAAGCTTAGACCTGTTATCGTGGAATTTTGATAATATAAATGTGCACGAAATTTTGTGTCATTAAAATTCCACGATAACGGGTCTAAGCTTCACCGCACAGATTATAGGTGTCATATATCGTTAATTTGGTGATTTTTACATTTTCGTACTCGCCGGTAGGTATAAGCACTATTTGATTCGAATTTGAAAGAGACCACAAGCCGTCCTGATGATTGGGAAACCATGAAACAGGCTGTTGGCGGATCGTGGGCTCTCTTGGATTCGTAACAAATTTTTCTCTCTCTCTCTCTCTCTCTCTCTCTCTCTCTCTATATATATATATATAAAACATCAATCAAGAGGATATTCCTTGGGGTTTTTTGATTTGTCAAGCTTTCGAAACAATTTATTTTCCTTATCAAGACATCTGTAAATATAAATTAATGTGAGTAAAAAAGGGAATAGTAAAAAAAAATGAGGTTAATTATATGAAAGTAGCTGATGCTCTTCTCTCTCTCTCACACACACACACACACACACACACACTCTTCCAGTATATTGGCCCTTTTCCATTAGAAAGTTGATCATATCCGAGGGCCTCGTGGGATTAACCTCACTTACCCACCTTCGTAGGGCACCCTGGATGTCTCACTCGAAATGATACCACGAGTGCTCGAGTTTTTTTCACATGAAATAATATTTGCAATACACGTTAAACGGCAATTTGTTCGTTTGTTAACGTTCCCCTTGTTCCGACAAATCTGTTGTCATACCGGCCTGATATTTTCACATACCATTATTGAACTTCACAAACATTTATATATTTTTGCAATGCCCGTTATCAACGGCAGGACGATCACAAACATCAACTTGACCCAGCCACGAGGACGCCGCCTATTCTCAACCAAGGCTTGAAGGCGAATCCCCCTGATGCTGTTCATTGTAGAGAAAGTATTGCACTCTTGATAATACATTACAGCACATTTAGTTTGTTAAAAAGATTAAAATATACAAGTAAGGTGAATGATGATGAACAGTTGAAGACCAGCAAATTAACATCTTATGGAGTGGCAGACCACATGGTTCAGTCTAAGATGTCCTAAAACCCTGGTGCTTGAACTGATTCGATATTGTTTAGATTTTCGAGGGAACACCACCAACAGAGCTCCTTCATGTGGTAGCATGTGGTAGATGGCGCCGTCCAAAAATGTTTGTTTATATCCTCGCTTAATGTCAAAACTTAATTTCTGACATCTGCAGCATCTTATATGAAATTATTTTTGGTGTTTTGTTGGTGTCTATGCGTTTTCCTTCTCTTTGATTTAAAATCTTGCTTAGCTGATTCCTGAGTTCATTGGTGTTTATTTTCAGGTAGTGTAAAGTGTAGGGATACTTTTGGTTTTCTGACTCCATACGGTGTCAATTTCACCAGATCAGGTATTATATAACTTCACAAACATTAAATTATATTCATCAAATATATAAATATTTATGATCATATACTATGACAGACAAAAAACTTGGAATCTCTTCCAGATCAGGTATTCTCTCTTTCCGACAAATCCGTTGTCATCTGGACTGGTTACCAGCGATGAGAAAGAGATACTTGTAGAACTGCACACACATTTAATTTGCATAACAAATCTATAAATAGTTAGGCCCATAAAGATGGCCCATGGACTCTCACAAACATAAAACTGACTCCCATTTCCGACATGACATCCACGTGCCCTCATTGGAAGCAGCTCTCTATCAGACGTCTGCTCTCTGTCACATCAGAAACGGAAGTCTGGTCTGTTGTCAAAGAGAGTAAACGACTCAGATAACGTTTATTCTCTTTGGTCTGTTGTTACTGTTTACTGAATTAAAACTGAAATGAAATTGGCGCCAACTGAAACGATAGTAATCTCTACTATCAAGTAGGCCAAGTGTCGCCAAGTTGATCCCAAACTTTTACAAGTATAAGTGCAAGCACCAGGGTTTTTAGACATCTTAGTTCAGTCGAAAACTAAAGGGCATGGAATGGAAAGAATTGAATAGACAGGGTGTCACTTGTCATGTGTCAATATCCATCTGTCATGGATGGAAAATGTGTTCAGTCATCAAAAACTTTTACATTATGGTGAGTAATTTGAAACTGGAGAAATATTAGAAATTCTATTTGTATCTAGTTTGAGTCAATAATTATGGATGACACTTAAGTTTGAGATACCAGTCATTTCATTCGTGCTATTGGATTCATTATTGATAAAAACCATTTCAAATTAATTCTTTTTCAGATAATTATTCTCCATTGCTGAAATTGTAGGGTTATCAAAATGGCTAAAATTTAAAATGAACTTAATAAGTCTTTTTTGACAAAATTCATGTTTTCATGTGATATTTTCTTTTTTACTACAATAATTTTTATTCACAGATGTATTGTTAATTTTTTTTTCGAAAGCTTCACAAATTAAAAAAGAGTTTTTTTATCTCCTTATCGGTCGTTTTTTTGTGACTGCAACCCCAAGGAATATCCTCTCAGGTTTATTCCCAAAATTGATGTTTTTTCACCAAGTCCACAAAGCGACTATATACAGGGTGTCCCAGGACTACCTCTTTCCGTTTCGAAAATATATGGGTGGGGTCAAAATATCACCAGTACTTCAAATAACTTTTTTTCCTAAAATCCTTCGTTACTGAGTTACGGACCCTCGAAGTTACAAAATGAAAAATGTTTTTCTTTGATAACTTATGAAGTGAATATTGAAAATCAACCATATCTTGGTGATTGACGAAACAAATAAATTCCTTCATGAGGTTTCATGCATGAATCAGAGTTGGTTTGCTACAAAGTCAGGAATGGACTGCCCTCGATGGTCCCCCAAAAACTTTAAAACTAGATTTTGAATATTTGTCAATGAAATGTACAATTTTCTGCATAAAAGTATTCGTGTGTAAATTCGGTCCGAGCAAGGATTTTTTATAAGAATGCACTTTCATTCCACGACATCCAACCTGAAAAGTCCACAATTATTTGAAAAAAATTATTTTTAATGACAATAGAAATAATGGGTAAAATCTTCATTACACATTTTAATAATGCAAATACTTTTACCTAACAGAACTCATCAAATATCAAACACAATGCTCAAGAACAAACAGAAATGAAATATTCACTACAAAAACTGCTCGATATGACACATTTCTCTCTCAATAGATTTTCGAAGTCTGCGAAGACACTCCCTTTGAACTTCAAATAGCATTCCAGGATCGTTTCATATGGCTTCACAATGTAATGCTTATTCTATTCAACAAATCATCTCTTGTATGAATAGGTGTAACGTGAACAAGTCTTTTGAGAGCAAAAAATCCGAAGACCGCGCTGCCATGAATATGGCTCTCTTCTACCAATCCATCTGTTGGGAAAAATATGGTTCAGGTAGTCCCGCACAATCAAACTAAAATAAGGAGGACCGTCATCATGCCTTAATCACATATCTCTTCGGGTTTGCAATTGAACATGTTCAAATAACGTTAAATTTCTGTTGGTGTTTAGTTCGCAATATACCATGGGGATTTTCTTCGGCCAATATGTGGAGATTGTGAGAGTTGACAACTCCATCTCTACTGAAATCTGTTTCTTCAGCGAATAAAACTCGTTTAATGAAAGCCATATCCTCTGTTTTGCCATGAACCAGTTGGCATATTCCAGTGTGCTGGAAAATCTTTAGGTGTCATGGCATGTGACGTGGGTGGGGCAGTTGTTCTCTAATGATTCTGTGAATACTGGATTTGGATGTATGGAACTGTTCTGATAGATTTCTCATACTCATGGAAGGATCATGATAGCTTTCAAAATATTTTCTTCCTTTACAACGGTACGTACAGTCCTAGGAGGACCCTGGCCATCTCGTTTTGGGACGAATGTTCCTTTTATATCTAAAAAATCGACTGAACAAGCTCAAATGAATTATCCATTAGACATACCTGTCTCCCTCAAGATGCGATCGACATGCTCGGAAGTTTCTCTTGTAGGTAGCAACCGAAAAATATTGAAAAATATAAGTCATTCCAAAGTTTTGGGGAGTGGACCATCGAGGGCAGTCCGTTCTTGACTATGTAGCAAATCAACTGAGTCATGCATGGAACCTCATCGAAGAAATCAATTTGTTTCGTCAATCACCAAAATTTGGTTGATTTTCAATATTCTCTTGAAAAAATTTTCCATTTTGTAACTCCGATGTTTTTACTGGTTATACTTTGACCCCATCTATACATTCCCGAGAGAAAAAGAGGGAGTCCAGAATTGGTCCTTTTGTAAGATGGAATTGATTGTTGTTTGTATACAATGGTTTTTCTGTACCTGTGAGGAATTTCTATTATTAGGGGGAGATGAAGATAGATGTGACATTATCGTGAGCTGGATCAACATCGAACAAATCAATATCCAGCTCACGAAAACGTCACATCCGTCTTCATCTCCTTCTAACAATCGAAATTCCACTCATGCAAAAAAAAATCTCACCAATGTATACAAACAACAATCAATTCCATCTTACGAAAGGACCAAAAATACAAGAAGGGTGAACCAAACCTCCATAAAGAAACACAATTGCCGGTTCAAACGGACGAAAACAACAACATTTTAAGATTAGAACAGAAAATAAAGTAATTGAAATGGTTGGCGACGAACGTACTATTACAGGTTATGCACATTCCAAAATGTCAATATTAAGACATAAATAGAACCAAAAAATTGTATTTCCATTTCAGATCCCACACCAAACAAATTAATAATAAAAAAAAAAAACCCCCGGGGGAAAGTTCCCATTCATTGAAAAAAAAAAACCCAAGAACCACGAACCAACATATATATATATATATAAAATATATATATATATACTCTAAAAATGTACCTAGAAAAAAAACCACTGCCCGACGGCATAAGTTCACCTATTCATTTGATGACCTCAAATTTTAAAACCCATAAGTGTGGAGAGTAAATAGAATGAGATACATCCGAACGAATGGACGATTCGAAAAGAGAGTTGAACTGAAAGTTACCGCAACACATAATGATAATGATAAAGGCATTTTATCGAACCAAATTAAGTAAGTGAACAACTGACGTGGGTTTTTCTGCCCTATTTAATTTTTTTTATTGTTTCACACATTTGAATTACAGATATAGCTGTGCTGGGTAGAGGAGCGCTTGTGCCTTTGTGTCCCTAACGTTTAATTAACACTAGTAGCAATCAGACTGGAGTGCCATCAGGTTCATCGTTGATTTATTCGTAAATCGTAAATTTAACATAATTTTTTTCGTCGAATGAATAGTCGAAGTAAGCTCTCAACATCGTTGGAAAGCAGTATTTTTTCGAATAAAAATAAAATTTAACCAAATGAATGGCATGCAAACCTTTTAAAGAGTATTCTGGTAATGCTGGATCCAATGCAGTTAACCTCGGAATACGCAAATCCTTCCGGAGCAGCTTTCCGGCAATCCCGGCGATATGGGCTCCCAAACTGAAACCAATTATATGCACATTCCTGATTGGAATTTCGCCGCTGTCGTTGAAAACTTCGATGAATTGCTTCAACCGCTGGGCAACATGTTTGACGTTCGCTACCGCTACTTGGTACCAAGGGAATGTAGCTAATTCCGACCAGTCCAACAGGATGAGGTTGATGTTTTCTCTTCTGCTCAGATATGCTGAAAATAAATGGAAACTTCCACATCAGTTACGCTGCATGGCTTTATTTTTCAAATTAGAAAAATATTCAATCAGTCAGTAATTATTATCCTAAATTTTGCCTATGATAAAACTAATATTGAACGAAGGATAATTTTCTATACACACTGATTGTTCCGGGGACTATTTAACCCTTTTCTCTCCATACTATTTCCAATGGAATTTTTTCAAACGAATGACCATTCTACTATTTCTAAAGTCTGGTATTCTTCGTGGAAGGATTGACCACAGTAAGGAAATCGATCGCA
This sequence comes from Gonioctena quinquepunctata, assembly GCA_018342105.1. Lineage (NCBI taxonomy): Eukaryota > Metazoa > Arthropoda > Insecta > Coleoptera > Chrysomelidae > Gonioctena > Gonioctena quinquepunctata. The sequence goes on along the minus strand of JAFIRS010003225.1, from coordinate 69,059 downwards.
GTGTATTGATTTCACTTGAAGTTGTTGACCATCCGGTTAATATTTTCAGGTAACTTTTTATTCGTTCAGAATTACATATTGGTTTACAAGAATTACATATTGGTTTACAAGAAGTACTTTTAAATATATCATTTCCTATTACAATCTGACTCATTGAGTCACTGAAAGTAAAAGTAAAGCAGAGATACATCAAGTAAAGAAGATTTTACATCTGAATTATTGATGTTCACATACTGTTTTGTATCATAGAGAAACGATTCTACCCAACTGAGGGCAGTTTTGTTATCACCGTACCGTTTTAATTTAGAAATGAGAACTCGTGATCCACACAGTGGAAGATGGATATATCATCATATTTCTAGTGGCGCTTCTGGGATTCCATAATTGTTCTTGGAATAATTTCTTGATTCTATTTAGAATTTGGATTTATTTTTTATGCCTCTCAACGGGGTAGGTGGAGCGTTCTAAAGTTTGGGTCCAAGGAACGTGATGAACTTAGTTGTGAGTAATCCTGCACCTGAAATTTACTGCCTGACTTACGCATATGTGAGTGTTATATGTATGTTGTACAAATGTGATTGAAGAGCTGACAATCCATAGTTGCCTCACACTTAATAATACAGTTTCTTGATATAACGTCTGAGTAGAATACCACCGACTTTTTTTCATTAAAACTCCTATCAATGTGTTCTGGATCACTCCTAAATTATATAATGAAGACTTGAAAATACCACCCACACTATTATACAGTAACTTATTATGGACTCAGCCAAGGCACTATACACTGTCATTATCATTTTCTTATAAAGTATATTTCTGAGTTGATAGAATTTATATATCAATTCACGGAGTCTGATCACGGTATATTCAATATGTTCATTCCAACGTAGGCATTGGTCAACCATCACCCCTTAGTACCTCATTGTATCTGTTTTATTGATAGTAAGACAGATGCAGTTATGATAGTACAAGATAATTCATGAATTTCAATGAAAAAATCATTTGGTCTGTCTCTAATAGTTGAGGTGAATGTTTGTTTTACAATGATACTCAACAGGTTATCACTAAGCCAATTGAAATGGATTGATGTTTGTTTCAGCCTGGGCATAAACCTCCTCCCACGTTTTTCCGACGGAAAATCGTCCGCAAATGAATTTCGCCACTGAAATCTAATAGCTTGAATATATTGTTGATGTATACCAGAAATAGAATAGGTCCTAAAACAGTGCCCTGTGGTACGTACCCCCCTGGTGACTGGTAGTAGGTTACTGAGTAAGTTGTTCACTTTGACAGTCTGTGCTTTATTTGTCAAGTAATCCTTAAAAATGTCCAAGGCAACACCCCTAATCTCTATGTCAGACAAACGTTGGAGGAGTATATTGTGATCCACTGTATCAAATGCTTTGGCCAGGTCCAAAAATACTGTTATACATTCTGGAAACAAGCATTGATTTTGTTGACTCTTCAAAGACTGCTTTTTCGGTAGACATATTTTCTAAAAAACCGTATTGCGACCCAGAGAAAATATTATTAGTATTACAGAAGTTGAATAATCTATTCTTGATACATTTCTCGAAATTTTTTGAGAAATTATTCATGATTGTTTTGGATCTATAGTTCGTTACTAGTTTTCTATCACCAGATTTGAAAATCGGTAACGTGATAGATTCTTTGAATGATTTTGGTATCTTTCCACTGGTGAATATCAAATTTAGAATATGGTAAATGGGTTCTGAAAAGAAGATTTGTGATTTTCTTTCAGGGATACCGAGATCTTATCAGGGCCAGGCGAAGTACTATTTCTAAGACTAGATATAATACCGATTACTTCATTTTCTGTTACTGTGTGGAGGTATATCGAGTTGGTGATATTTTCGTTGCTTTCTTTAACAGGATATATGGGTTTCTCTATTCCTCTTGACATATTTTCGCCAATCTCAACAAAGAACTTATTGAAGTGATTAGCCTTTTCTTCGTCTGTTGATATTTTGTTGCCATTTTCTCCTTCGATGTCATATTTATTCGATTTTTGTCTTCTCTTACTATTTATTATTTCGTTTATATTTTGCCAAATTTTTTTCATGTCATTTTTTGCCTTTGATATTTTGTTGCTATAAAAGTTGTTTTTGGTTTCTCGGATTAGTTTGGTCAATAAATTTCTATAAAATTTATATTGATTTTGTTTTTCTACGGAGTACTTATTTATTACATTTCGTTTTAGTTTATCCCTATTATGATGTATAGAAATGAGAAGGCCATTTGTCATCCATGCCTTTAGTTTTGTAGTTTTATTGTTTTTCTTTTTCACCATTATGCAAATAGCATTATGATTTATTAGTTGGCCTATGAAGTCATTGTATGCAACTTCTCGATCATTGGATTATAAAGTTAATTCCCAAGTTGCTTTCAGAGCACCTTTCAGATGCCTTCACCTTAAACTCGAGTTTCAAGGATTATAATAACATGTAATGATCAGTTATATCGCATTTGCAAATATAAGGGTTGGTCAGAATGCTGTTTAGGTTTCCGGAAATGTTGACATAAGCGTGGTCAATTATGCTGACAGATTTACTTGTTTCTCTAGTTGGTTTATTAATGAAACCTAGTTCAACCATCATGAATATGTAATTATTATCTAAATTATCTGACGCATTCATAATATCAATATTTATATCTCCCATGAATATTTTCACGTCCGCCTCTGATTGATTAGAAAAATATGATTCAATTTCGGAAAGGTATGTGTCTAGATTTGACGACGGAGGACGTCAAGAAGCAGTAATAAGAAATGATTTATTAATTACTGAAAGTGATATTTCTAATAAGTTAATCTCGCTTAGATGTTTAATGAAAGAACAAAAGTTCATGTTCTTCCTAATATAAACCATGAGACCATCATTCTGATTGAATCGAGAATCATTGTGAAACATATCATAATCAGATATGGAAAAAATATGGATATCCTCAAGCAACCAAGTTTCAGATAATATGATATCCACATTAGTCATATTAGCCGATTCAATATACAGAAGGAACTCGTCCATATTCTTTTTTGAGCTCCTCATATTGAGATGGAATATATTTTAAAAATGCTCACCACTAAAATTTGCCAAATTGTCTTCAAAGCTCTCACACACAATCATTTCTCTCCTCGTAGTGTTCAATATCGTTTAAGAAATCCAACATTCGGAAATAGATGAGTAATTTGTGAAAATGTATGATAGGTACTAGGTGGGAATGAGTATAGAAATAGGTGGTAGTCTAATCGACAAGTTGAAAATGGTCTAAAATAGAGATACTGCTCTTAAAATTATGTGTGATAGCTCATTGGATTCGGAATAACGCCTAGAAAAATGTGCCAAAGGCGTATATTAGCAAATAAAAAATTGCAAAAGTTATAAACAATCAGAGAGGAAAAAAAAATGGCATTTCGGTTTTGCCAATATTTCATAAACTATTGATATTTAAATAATTTCAAAATAAGATTCTGGAACAGGAGGAAATTTCGAATGAAAAACTTTGGGCTCCCGGAACTCTATCTCCATTATTTATAATTTTAATTTAACGCTGAAAATGGGTCTCCGCGCGACATTTCTAGGTTGCGCGCGAGGCGTCAAAAGCGAGTACGACACATTAATTAATTTATTTAAGGTATTAAATATATATTTTTTTTTTAAATCATTGTGTATTTTGAACACTATAAATAATTCATTCCCGTTGGAGATTTTACTTAAAGTTAATTTTTCAACAAGTTAAACGATTGTTAACTAACAAAATTTTCTCGAACTTCTGTCTTAATGGTAAATGAAAAAAAATGTTTAAATAATTCTCGTAAAAATGTTCCGCTTCGTAGAGCCTTTCTTATATACATACTCAACAAGATCACGCCATAAAAGTTGAAAAAATATTCATACTTTGTTTATAATAATTTTTGTACTTGAACAAAAACAAAAACATCCAAGTAATGTTGTAAAAAATTTTTTTTTTCTTAATCATCATATTATCGTTTTTTTATTATTACAGGATATAAATTGATTTGCAGAAAAAAAAAACTGCCATTTGTTGATAAATTTTTTATAAACAAATTGATTATTTCAATATTTTTGAAATTTTTTTTCCACAACTTCATTATTATACAAATATTATGATTTTTGAAAAAAAAATCCTTAATAACAATTTTTAATTGTTTATAATTATTTTTTTTATTTCTATTGTTTAAATAATTAGTTGAGGAATTATTTCATTTCTTAAAATAATAATTGACAGTCCTCTATAAAGTAACAGATTTTTTTTTTTTATTAACAATTCCATTGTTTATTAACTTACCAATTTGTTATAAACGAATTTTTTACTTTGTTGGATATATTTTCTGAAAATTTACAAAAACAACCATATATAACAGAGTAAAGAAAAAAAAATTTTTCAATTTTTCCCAATTCCAATTCCCAAAGTACAATAAAAAGTTGGAAAACATTTTTTTCTATACTTTGTTATATATGGGTGTTTTTGTAAATTTTAGAAGTTTCAGAAAAAAAATCTAACAAAGTCAAAAATTTGTTTATAAAAAATTGGTAAGTTAATAAACAATGCAATTGTTGATAAAATAAAATATTTTTTTTGTTACTTCATAGAGGACTGTCAATTATGATTTTTAGGAAAAATTATTTCTTGACTAATTATTTAAACAATAGAAATATAAAAGTTATAAACAATTAAAAAGTGTTATTAAGGATATTTTTTTTTCAAAAATCATAATATTTGTAATATAATGAAGTTGTAATGAAAAATTTTTCAAAAATATTGAAATAATCAATTTGTTTATAAAACATTTATCAACAAATGGCAAGAAAATTTTTTTTTGCAAATCATTTTATATCTTGTATTAATAAAAAAACGATAATATGATGATTAAGAAAAAAAAATTTTTAACAACATTATTTGGATTTTTTTGTTTTTGTTCAAGTACAAAAATTATTATAAACAAAGTATGAATATTTTTTCAACTTTTATGGCGTGATCTTGTTGAGTATGTATATGAAAAAGGCTCTACGGAGCGAAACATTTTTACGACAATTATTTAAATATTTTTTTTCATTTACAATTAAGACAGAAGTTCGAGAAAATTTTGTTAGTTAAAAATCGTTCAACTTGTTGAAAAATTAACTTTAAGTGAAATTTCTAATGGGACTAAATTATTTATAGTGTTCAGAATACACCATGATTTTTTCAAGTTGAATAAAAAATATGTAATACCTTAAATGAATTAATTAATGTGTCGTACTCGCTTTTGACGCCGCGCGCGCAACCTAAAAATGTCGCGCGAAGACCCATTTTCAGCGTTAAATTAAAATTATAAATAATGGAGATAAGAGTTCCGGGAGCTGGGAGTTTTTTATTGGAAATTTCCTTCTGTTTCAGAATCTTTTTTTGAAATTTCTTAAATAATAATAGTTTATGGAATATTGGCAAAAAACGAAATGCCATTTTTTTTCATCTTTAATTGTTTATAACTTTTGCAATTTTTTATGTGCTAATACACGCTTTTGGCACATTTTTCTAGGCGTTATTCCGGATCCAATGAGCTATCACACATAATTTTAAGAGCAGTATTTTAGACCATTTTCAACTTGTCGATTAGACTATGGAAGGAAAAAAAAACATAAGAGGAATGAAGATTGAGATTTAAGAGTATTGAAGAATACAAACAAAAATGAGATAATCGCAATATCGATTCGATCTCTTTTCTTGTAGAAAATTAAATGATAGGTACTAGTATTGTATTTCTCTGCCTATATCAATTTGGAAATTATATAGTTTCTTTTAAGAGAAAAAAATATCAACTGATTAAATTGTAATTTCAAGAATGAGTATGTATAATATATCAATTGTTTGTATAATTTGTTACATCAGCCTTGCATGGGAGCTTAGTCTTCTTTCCATTTATTGAGCTATAATTTTATCCATTGTAAGACCATGCAATTTTCACTCCAAAAACAGATTTCGCTTCCACTAGTAGTGATCTTCCAATCTTCGTTAGGTCTCCATTCAAATATATATTTGAACCTTATGCAGTTGTTATTCATTTTGTCTCGCTGGTGAATATTATCTATTCATTGCTGGAATCTACCAACTTTTTGTTCCAATATATTAATTTTGTCGCCTTGAGTTTTTACCTCTTCGTTAAGTTTACTTATTTTTTCCTATAATATTTCTGATATCTTTTTTGTGGGTTTAATGAAATTTTTATCAAGAAATAATTTGTTGATGGATTCCTCAACTATAGTGGTTATTCCAAGTTTATTTTTTGTAGACATCTTTATCTTAGTAAATAATATTTCCAGGGTGCAAAAATGAGGTTTTCACTTTTGAGTTAGGTTTTAAGAACTCTCACCACCTCTTAGCAGTTTAGAGTAACACTATATAGTAGAGCACCTTATATACATCGATACCATTGGAGACATCTAAACGAAGTATTATGTTATTTGTGACACTTGTGGATGGTTGTGTTTATTAGTGATGCATCTTGTCAAGACAAGACCAGAAAATGCATCTTCATATCTGTTTCTCTCGACAAGCGAGGACTTTCTCTTGTCATACCAATCAATAGAGCAGAAAATGGCTGAGTATGTGACAAAAATAGTACCAGGAAACCGACTGCTGTGCCATCATACGAATAGCGATTTGTTGTTATATCCTCTTATATTTTCTACTCGCAACTATCGTTGCTTAATTTGTTATGAACATTTAACAGTTAAAAATAGTGTTTTATGAAAACTAATGGAGCAATCTCGATGATTTCAATGAACGAATTGTAGAGAATCAAAATGCGAAAAAAATTGCACAACTCGATTATTAGTAAGGGAGAAAAACCGGAAAAATCGGCATTTTTTTTAATTCATAAAACCGCCATTTCTGAAGTAGCATAGATATGCACTTCATGTGTGGAGAACTCAGGCGCTGTCATGTCATTAGTTTTTACATAATTGCAATTTCAATTGCACTTTATTGGAGCAAGCCTGGATGCATCATGAGTGGTTCGATTTCAATTTCAATAACATATTGCAAGTAGAAGTCTAGTACCACATTTTGCGTTAAAATGCTGCGAAATAGGCGAGAAATACTTGCAAACATGACGGAAAACGGGCGAGCGCGCGAAAGCGGCTGGGTAGTGGGGTAGGACAGCAGACGCGGAGAAGCGTATATATAGTAATACAAGCGCGCTACGTGCAAGTTATGAATCTGCTGCTCTTCCCCCACTAATCAGCCACTTTCACGCGCTCGTCCGTTTTGGGTCATGTTTGCAAGTATTTCGCAGTGTTTTAACGCAAAAAGAGAATGAACATTTTGTAGTACTATACTTCTACTTGCAATATGTTTTAGAAAAGTTGAAATCGGACAACCTATGACGCATCCAAACTTGCTTCAATAAAGTGCATTAAAAAATTCAAATTGCAATTATGCAAACACAAATGATCCGACAGCGCCTGAATGTTTCACACATAAAGTACATATCAATCACTTCTATGTCGCGTAGAGCCTATGCTACAACTTGAAAATGATGGTGATATTATTTTTTTTTCAAACGCTTCTTCCGTTACTAATGATACGAATGAGTCGTGCTAGAGCTCATTTTGTTGCATTTTGATTCCCAAGCAGAATCAGAGTGACGGAAACTGATACTGCAACTTCGACTCTGTGATTATTATGTAATCACCACTAAATCTACCACTATACAGTAAGAATAACTAAAATTTCATAATTTCATGGTTGTAGTCACGTAATTCCCATCTATGGTAGCCACTCCACAGTTCTATAACTTATTAGTGTCAATTGAGGTGTCTGAAACATTATGGCCACTAAGCAGAATCGCCTTGAGGATTTTTAAACTTTGAAGTAAAAATAACCGCTGCAGTAACCATCCTGTTCCACTTAAATATCACTTAGAAGTCACTATCACTTTCAATGGAGTATGATAGTTTTGGTGACGTTTTAGTAACTTCCATCAAATCTTCAATGTGGCAAACACTTGATTGTGATATGATGTGGTGCGAGGGTTGCCAACTTCTTGCTATCTCCATAAGTGGGTTATGCATTTTCAATAGACAATTTTTCTTGATCATGAATTATTTTATTATGGCTCACAAAAAGTTCGTTTCACCTGTTACGTTAAACTTGAAAACTTGATAATCATTCAAAATGAAATGGATTATGCGTTTTCAATAGACATTTTTTTTTGTAAAAAAGTTAATTTAAATATATCGGATCTCGGGCTTGTGGCGCCTGCTTTATATTCATACCTTACTTTTTAATTGATTATTGATACTTGATAATTGTTAATTGGAGCTGCATAAATCCACTATACTTGCTACATATTAGTTTCTAACAGTTAATGGACATGTACCCGCAATTTCGAGGTCATAACTTTGAGGTGGCAGGTTATAATAGCCGCGACGTGTTCGACACTTTCAAGGGTATAATATTGTAATTTTAAAGTTATAACTTTGAAGTGGTGAGTCATAGGCCTGCGACGTGGGCGCCACTTTCTAGTAGTGGAAAAGTTAATGAGTTAGTTCCACTGGCCACTTTATATTGAGAAGAACTTCAGAGTGGTATATTTGCAATTTCTGCTACTTGAAAGTTATATTCTCCAATTTACAGGAATATGCTGGGTCGCCATCATAGAGAAAATTCAATAAAGATTCATTTGTCGTCAGTACTGCATCAAACGTAGTAATTTATTACGTAAGTATTGGTTTCAAGTAATCAAGATTGGTAAAAAAAATGTTTGAGGGATTTAAGTACACACTTTCAGATGCGAGTTATTTTCAAAATTATGATGTTTTCCCTAAATAAAGGGTATTCAGATGACGTGTGATCGCAATCGAGCTACAACACCCATATTTCACAGTAAACTTTCAATCGTTTCAATTTTATTCCGATCAGAAGTATCCAAATTCAATATACATACTTACGTGTTAGTATTTTATATATTCTTATACTCAGTCGATCGAGTGTTAGAAAAGAATCAGGCAAAATGGAAGAATGAGGAACATTTATTATAAAATGATGTTGCAGGACAGAGATCGAGCTACATATCAATTACACAAGCGCAGTCAGTTCTTTAACGCGTCTAGTGTCGGCCACTACATACTCACGTTTTTGCAGGTGACTACAACGTGGTTGGAATGTGGCTATCTGAGATCTAGGAACGTAGATCGGAACGTAGCGGCCACCAAAAAAGTGTTCCCCATTTTGGTAGCCGCCGCGTGATAGAACAGTGTATATTCCGTGGCAGTGGTTGTGGTCAAACACCTCAAAGTTTTCCAGAATCGTGGCCGCTACGTCCCGTCCACTGAAAATGCTACTTGGGATTCTCTAAAATTCGTCCATAGAAAGTATCGAGACTGCTTCAGTAGTTTTCATGTTACAAGCAAAAAATCGGAAAAAAACAATATTTTTTGCTCTTCAATGTTCTTAACAAATTGAGCATTGATAGTTGCGAAATCGTCATTCGTATGATGGCACAGTCATATTCCTGGTACTATTTTTGTCATAAAAAATTATCAGTTTTTCTTTGATTTCCGCAATTTGTCTTTCAGCTTCGACTTCTATTCCTAACTTTTTCTTTCTACAATACTCCTTCCACTCAAGTCGGACTTAATTCCTCTTGAAATTCTTGATTCGGTTTTTCTGTCTGAATAATTTGTTGCCTTCGAAATTTTGGACCAATATTTCCTTTTCGAAGTTCAATGGTTTCCTAACGTTGACTGGTGGTTTCAATATTTGATGAAAGCTTCAAGTTCTCCTTTTCGTTTTCTTGTTGTTGGCTCGAATTCTACTGCTACGTCGTGGGGTGTTTTCATTCAAGTTCATACTTTTTGACGCTCTTGCGATGTCACTCATTTGGTCGACTCAACTTTCTACAGTTTCTTCTATTTGGGGTCCAAGGACCAATGGACCAATATTGCAGACTGCAACGGGACTTCTGAAAGTCTTGTTTAGGCTGGTTCAGTATGAGGAATTGGAAAATATCAATGACTAAAATGGGTGACCTTTCTTTCTTTTTTATTAATGACATTGAACTTCATATCTATTAAGATGTCTGAAAACCCTGGTGAATGAACTGATTCGATATTGTTTAGATTTTCGAGGGGACACCACCTGTTACTTCAACAGAGCTTCTCTCTGTGGTAATCTGTGGTAGATGGCGCCGTCCAAAAATGTTTGTTTATATTCTCGCAATGTCAGAACTTAATTTCTGACATCTGCAGCATCTTATATGAAATTATTTTCAGTGTTTTGTCGGTATTTATGCGTTTTCCATCTCTTTGATTTCAAATCTTGCTTAGCCTTATTCCTGAATTTGTTCTTTAAAAAATCACTAGTTCATCAGTTCATTAGTGCGTGAGGTATTGTTTATTTTCAGGTAGTGTAGTGTGTAAGGATACTTTTTGTAGAATGGGCCACATTTGTATTTGGGTGGACAGTATAAAGCCGCAGATTCGAATATTCACCTATATTCAGTACCAAAAGCAAGTACAAATCTTGACGAATTGACTAATAATGATATTTTCATAGTTCATTGAATTTTATATTTTCTGCAATTTAATGACAATTTCATTTCCAATTCTCCGTCTGTCAGAATGCAGTTAACCTCAAATTCAAATGGTACAAAATACGAAAAACAACACGACAGTGCTTTCTTCGTGCAATGTTCGGGGACTTCTAATTTTAACTTTGCTATTGGTGAAGTTTGACAGATGTCTCTTTTCAACCAATAGCAAAGCTAGAATTAGAACTGTTACTGAATTGAAACTAAAACGAAATTGGCGCCATCTGACACGCTAGTAATCTCTATTATCAAGTAGGCCAAGTGTCGCCAAGTCGATCCCAAACTTCTACAGGTATAAGTGCAAGCACCAGGGTTTTTAGACATCTTAATATCTATCAACAACTTTTCAATATACAGGGCAAATATAAAAACCACAAACGTTATAAAGAAAATAACAATATTTAACACATGGTTCCTGAATAAGGACCAGTTCGAAGTCCCTCATAGCAACTGCAAGTGCAGGTTCATCTGGATGGCCCTTATCATTTGTTCAGTGCCCTGAAGGGTTCTCTTAGGGTAAAAACATTGTGGAACGACGAGGCTAGAGGCAAAGCGACAAATTCGATCGTGTATGCAAATGGGTCTACACATAGTGAAGAGGTTGCCGCATCGTTAAGCGACAAGATAAAAATCAGATTCATTGTCGCGTTCAAATTTAGTGATAAATTCCTGTAGTTCGTGTCCTTCTCAAATATTTATCAGGGTGGATAGCGGGCTTAGGACGAAACTCCCTATCCACCCTGATAAATTAGTATTAAATATCATCAATTTTTCCACAAGACTTTATTATTAATGTAATCACTAATATCTCCTCTTGTTCAATAGGCCGTTTGTTGTAGTTTGTCCACTTTTTTCGTATTAGATACGGAGACACATTTCCCAAGAGATACTCAAAAGAGGCAATTTCCATTCTCAAATATTGAAAGAATTTATCCGGGTGCTGTTTCAATTCAAAAAATAATGTATGGTACTGTCCAAACCGTTCGCATGCTTTATTAATAGGATGTACAGAGTAATTTCTGTCCAATTTCCATTGCCAGAAGCCCGCGAAGCGCCGTATTATCGTTTAAAATTCCATCTTCACATCGGAGAGCATTGTATACACTGATTTGAGTAATTTGGAAAGTCGAATGCGCAATAAATCACAACTTTTGTCTCCTTACTATGTACGTGTCTTCTAGCCTCGTCGTTCCACTATGTTTTTACCCTTACGATCCTGTAGTCCTGAGTTGTCTTCATTCCATTTCGGTATTTTGGCTCAGTGGTCATTTGGTTCCACAAGTGAGGTGAGGCTGATCACTTCGAGATTTCGCCCTGTTTTTCGGAGGCTGCGTTGCGGAACCGTTTCATTGGGAACTCAGTGCCATTTATCGGTCGCCACGGCGCTCACAGCTTGAATTTAGGTTTGTTTGCCAGAGCCTGAACCCCACAAACCACATGAAGGTGAGGTTGGACTTTCGGTATACGTTACCGAAAGTAAAAAGTAACACACACTTTTTCACTAAAACTCCAGCCATGACCCAAACTACAAAAATTGATGCCCTAATTCCTCCATAATGGAGCCATAATTATTCGTTAATCAACACGAAATTTTGCTATTAACGCCATTGATCCGTCATAAAAATTTCACAAACTATAAAATACCTCGTTTCCCGGGTTGGTGAATGTTCGACACACATTGAGATCGATCCTCACGAAAACAAAAGTTATACAAAAAATGCACATGAACAAACCCATTCGAACGCAAATGTTACATTGGTCGTACATGATTTCTACTGAAATTGTGTGAAATGGGACATCGGAAAATATTGGGAATAGACATATCATCAAATTATTCCACATTCTAATGACTACATGGGAGAATGAATTAATATTATAATTTTATTTGAAATACATCTTTATAATACTAGGAAAAACTTACAAAACCGAACTACATTATATCTGGTGAAAGCTGAGTATGAAAAATTTTTCCCGAGAACGTGAGTATTCTTTTTGGAAAAAGACCTGAAATTTCGATGGACCGATATCATAATCTGAACAACATTCGAGTAGTAACGACCTAAGTGTCACTTTGATTACCCAGGCTATTCAGTAATAGCATTCTTTGGACTACCGTGCTGGTTTAAATTTTTTATGTATCATGAAATTCAAATTTTGAATTGGGTGCCAGAATTTTTTGTTTACTTATTAGATAAAAATACAGAGTTTATATGAAAGAAAAAAATTTTATTTTTGTTTGTATCCTTCTTTTGACAATAAAGGAAAATGTATCCAATTCATTTCATATATAAAAACTTTTTAACAAAAAATTAAACCGACGAAATAAGGAACTGAAAAGTACAAAATAAAATAAACCTTCTCAGTCTCAATAACTAAGCTCCCACACTAACCCAAGCAGCATTATAGTGACGGAAACTGATACTGCAACTTCGTGTCGGTGGTTATCACGTAATTACCACTAAATCTACCACTATACCGTAAGAATAACTAAATTTTATATGTGTATGGTTGTAGTCACGTGATTGCCATCTATGGTAGCCACTCCACAGTTCTATAACTTATTAGTGTCATTTGAGGTGTCTGAAACATTATGGCCCCAGAGCAAATCACTTTAAAGGTTTTCAAACTTAAAAGTGGAAAATAACCGTTGGGGTAACCATTCTGTACCACTTGAATATCACATAGAAGTCACAGTCACTTTCAAGAGAGTATGATAGTTTAGGTGACGTTTCGGTAACTTCCATGAAACTTTCAATGTGGCAGGCACTTGATTGTGATATGTGGTGATGGTTGCCACGTTCTTGCTATCTCCATAAGTGATAACCACAGTTCGCATTGAATAAAAGTCTCTACAAATTACAATAATCTTCAAAATTCATCATTCCGCGCGATGACGAAAGCTAACCTAAATTTTGTCAAATTATTTTATCGTTGCTTACAAAAAGTTTGTTTAACCTGTTACGTGAAACATGAATGATTTTATTGAATATGAAATGGGTTATGCGTATTCCATAGACAATTTTTCTTGATTTTGTATAAAAAGGTTAATTTTAATAGATCGAATCTCTGACTTGTGCTCCTGCTCAATATTTATACTTTAATTGTTAATTCGGTTTGCACAAATGCCATCATTTTCATTACTTGTTAATTGATAATTATTATTTGATACTTGATATTTGTTGATTGGAGCTGCATGAATCCACTATACTTGCAACATCTCCTTTCTTAACAATTAATGAACATGTACCCGCAATTTCGAGATTAAAACTTTGAAGTGGCAGGTTATAATAGCCCGACGTGTTCACCCTTTTCAAGGGTATGAGATCTTTTGTAATTTTTAGGTTATAACTTTGAAGTGGTGAGTCATGGGCCTGCGACGTGGTGCCACTTTCCAGTTGTGGAAAAGTTAATAATTCAGTTCCACTGGGCACTTTATGATGGGAGGAGCTTTAGAGTGGTATATTCACACTTTCTGCCACTTTAAAGTTATATTCTCCAAATGCCGCCATATTAACAGGAATATGCTGGGTCGACATTATTAGAGAAATGATCGAAATATTCAATAAAGATCCATTTGTCACCAGCACTGCATCAAACAGAGTAATTTGTTACTTAAGTATTTGTTTCAACTAACCAAGATTGATAAAACAATGTTTGAGGGATTTAAGTACATAATTTCAGAGGCGAGTATTTTCCAAAATTATAATGTTTTCCTTAAATAAAGGGTATTCAGATGGCGCGTGCTCACAATCGAGCTACAACACCCATATTCCACATACAACTTTCAATCGTTTTAATTTTATCCCGATCAGAAGTATCCAAATTCAATATACTTACTTACGCGTTTGTATGTTATCTATTTTTGAAGTTGATCGAGTGTTAGAAATGAATCAGGCAAACTGGAAGAATGAGGAACATTCATTACAAAAATATGTTGCCGAACAGAGATCGAGCTACATATCATATACACAAACGCAGTCAGTTGTTTAATGCGTCTAGTGTCGGCCACTACATATCCACGTTTTTGTCAGGTGACCACAACGTCGTTGGAATATGGCTATCTGAGATCCAGGAACGTAGATCGGAACGTAGCAGCCACCAAAAAATTGTTTCCCATTTTGGTAGTCGCCGTGTCATAGAACCGGGTATATTACGTGACAGTGGTTGTGGCCGAACACTTCAAAGTTTTCTAGAATCGTGGCCGCTTAGTTCCGTCCACTTGAAATGCTACTTGGGAATGTAAGTAACTAATTTTGAGGCGGCGCCAAACAAACAAGCAAATGAATTAGGTAAGGCGTGAAATGATGGCATCGAGTTGCGCGGTGACATTCTGATAATTTTTTTGAAGTAATTCAATGATCTTCGTTGATTAGTTACTTACATCAGTTTAGGAGCTCAGTTACTGAGACTGAGAAGGTTTATTTTATTTTATACTTTTCAGTTCCGTATTTCGTCGGTTTAATTTTTTGTTAAAAAGTTTTTATTTTTCAATTTTCTGTGGCTGAAATCTACTTATTACCACCTACTTGTTTTTTTATTAGTTTCAAAATACTTACTTACCCACCTTACTTCAACTATTACCGGTTAAATAATATGATTATCTACTTTTACTATTTGTTGTAATATAAATTATTTTTGTTGTTCTGGTTAGTTTATTTCATTACTTTATATATCATTCCATCCTCTCAAAGAATCTAATGATTGTGACGGATGTAATAGAACAATAATAATGACAATAGCGATCTGTCATTGTCAACTACATATGTGTGCCAAGGTTCACAAGTGAAAAATCAATTATCCCCTATTTTTCTACCCGTAAGGGTGGATAATTCCATTTGAAATCCAGAAATGATCAAAAATGAGGTATACCCTGTCTTATAAAAAAAGAATCATCCAAATTGAAGCACCCAGTACAAAGTTATGCCTGATAAAATCGGTTAACGGACCAGAATTCAGAGGGTGAGTGATCAATATCCTTCATTTTGCTACCTTTAGGGCTGGATTACATCTTTTAAATTCAAATGGGACCATCTTCGAAGTACACACTATCCACTGAAAAAATAATTATCGGCATCGGACGTCTCAGTAAAAAGTTAGGCGTGGTCATTCATAAAATATATATATATATACACGTCGACTAGAGAACCTTCTCCTTTTTGGTTTCGTCGGTTAATTATAATTACTACTCCTACAAGATTACAATTTCACTATAGATTTATTCAATATGAACCTGGTGACTTTACGAATATTTGATATACCTACCTTTGGTATATTTGTGGTATGATGGAAGCTTGTACTTGAACTAATCGACCTTCTCGATGTACGAGCAGGGTATATTTGTGTCTGCTCATCCCTTGCCAGCAGTCAAGAGAGATCAAGGTCGAAAAATCTTACGAGAAATGGTGAAAAAGCTGCGGAAATTTTGATTTTGTGGGTTTTGGAAACTGTATACACTTCAACAAGCATAGATGAAGATCCCTCAAACCATCATGATTTTTTCTATCGGGCAGATTTTTTTTGTAAATTAATCAAATAGATTACACGTTCTTTTTTTTTCAGATAAAAGAATGAGTGTTCCCCCAAGAACCTAAGCTTCAATCAATACTTTCACTGAATGTAAAAATGCATTATTTGCTTCTAGTTGTTTGTGAACACATTCATTTTCCCTCGAAAAAATAAACGTTCTACTGATTGTCATCCTTGAATACAGACCGCAAACCACTGAACTAATTCGAAATTGATGATGGTATTGAAAGAAAAATCGATACGAAATCGCTTTACCAATGCCAAATAAAATCAAGGCTCTCACCGTCCAATATGGTCCTCCCACTCGGTCCTGGCGAAGCTTCGGAAAACCCATGAATAAAAATAGCCGTGGGCAAGGATCTATCCACTCCCACCCTACGGGCTGCTCCCCTCTGGAATGGTTCGATAACTGCCCCGTGCTTTGATTTCACCCTGTTATAAAACACGAAGCGAATATCTCTCGAAACCTTGACTGGACAGCAGTTGGCACAAAAACCCCTGGGAAGAGCGGATATTTTCAGCTCGTTCTCGCCTGAAAGTAAATGGAACTTGTATTATTTCTTCTTTTTTTGCTTTCAATTTGGTGTTTGGGGATTAATACGTCAGGACAGTAATTGGTGATCGAGTGGGAATTGTAGAGGACAAATGGAGTAGAGTATTACAAATTAGATCCCCACCTTCGGAGTCCTGATCTCTTTCATTTCTCTTTCCATAAAACTTCCATTCGTGGTGAAATGAAATGAGCAATGAAAAATATCAGAACTTGTATATCAGTATTCATATACGCTGCATGAATATGGCTATTACTTTGAATTGATCAGTCTTTCATTGGGGCTAAATGGGTCATGAGGTTTTCCTAAACACCTCACCAAAGGCCATTCCTGTAGCAATTTTTTTATAGCGCAATATGGAAATGTTTTCTTTATCGAATTCTCAGGAAATCTAATTTTTGGTTGGATGTTGGGCTTTGCCTAAAACTCAATATTAACCCAATGAATAAAAAAAAAACAGCATGAAGTAGATAATACATTTGTAATAGTTCATGGGCAAAGTTCCAAATAATAGAGAAAAAAAATATTTGCAAAATTTAAAAGCTTATTTGACAGTGCATATGATTGATATGAAAGTTGGTCTTGTTTTTGTTTCCTAGCATCCTTTAAAACACGGCGTGTTTTAATCTTGAGATTTCGCACGCTTTTTCCTTTAAAACACGACGTGTTTTAATCTTCAGATTTCGCACGCTTTTTAGTTCATAAAACAAGGCTCATGATGCAGGTATGATGAAAAATCTATTTCCATGGCACGGGTACATTTGTCACTATAAAACACCAAGAAAACATTTATCATTATAAAACTGTTCTGATTGATTCTCTGTAGGAAATTTCGGCCATTTGATTACTTCAATAATGATGAGGGAAATGTCAATTTCATTTTTGTTTTGATTTCAATCAATTTGACTCCTCAGGATAAATGAATCAGGCATGAGTACGAATATTATTGAATATTGTCAAGAAGAAAAAATAGCACCTGATAGAAATATACCAATTATTTCTCTTTAAAAATTCAAATTTAATTTACCAGATCTGAAAATACAATTTAAATATTATTGAACCCAGCGTTGGCTGCAATGGAAATCATCCTAAACCAAAAAACTGGAGAATCCGACCAACTGGACATACTAGAATCACTCATGTAATCAACATCGAAGAACTCGAAATCATTTCAGACCACATGCAACCCCTATACTCATTCGAAAAACCATTCGAAACACGAATTGACGGATCTGGATGGGCCCCGAGTATAGAATCACAATCAACTGCGGACATAGTCTGTATACAGACGGTTCAAAGACAGTTGAAGGAACGGGAGCAGAAATACATGGGGTAAGGCCAAGAAGGGACTACATAATAGCACTTGGCAAATGCTCCACGATATTCCAAGCTGAAACACATGCTATTATGGTTTGCATTCAGAAGAATCTAGAAAGTGGTTATAGGAAAAAACACATCTACATTCTATCTGACTGTCAAAGTGCTATCAAATCATATACAGATAAAGTCTAAACTGGTCTGGGACTGCCTCCAGAACCTCATCGAGCTGGCAAAATACAACAAGGTCACCTTGATGTGGGTGCCAGGTCATAGAGGCATTGAAGGCAACGTAAAAGCGGATCAGCTAGCTAGACAAGCATCTGAAACGCTATTCACAGGGCCAGAACCTGTACATGGGATTAGCAAAAACCGATGCAGGACCCTGATCGACGAGTGGATAAAAAGAAGAAACCAACAATATTGGGATCAAACTGTCGAGCAAATACACAGCAGAGTCATGGTAGGGCATCCAAACCGGACCCTGACGGCTGACCTTCTGAACCTGAACAGAACGAAGGCACGTATAATAATAGGTCTGTTGACTGGACACTACAGCCTAAGAAAACACCTTAACACCATGGGAGTACGCAGGGAAACCGTGGAGTGTAGGCTATGTGATGAAGAGGAGGAAACAGCCTCTCATATTATCTTCGACTGTGATGCCCTAAGTAGTAGGCGACACAGAACCTTTGGAGAGATCAGCCCGGAAACAGGCATGGATCCGAAGAACTTCATCAACAGGCTACTAAACCTAATTGAAGGCACAAACCTATTTGAATGAGGAACCACTGACGACAGAGTGATAAAATAGACCCCAGCTGGTCGCAGTGTCAAGGGAAGCTAAGTGCCTACCCTGTCTCTGGCTCGTCAGCTTTCAACCAACCAACCCAGCGTTGAAAATTCCGTAGTTCATTTATTTATTATCAATTCATCATCCAGTATTACATTTATTGATATGCAGTAGTTCTTGCAAATTTAAATTTCATCGCCGTTCAATAACCAGGTATTAGGTTCAAATCCAATTCCTGAGTACTCCATGGCAGGAAAGCTGATTCTGCAATAGGCAGCGCAATAAATCATGACTAAACGATATTTTTCATATGAATTGAAATGATTGTTTTTGACTCGTTTCTTTTTCTTATGTCCATTGTTTATGCTGCCGGTCCATGATGACACATCTCTTCTCCTTGGTTTTAACGAAAGTGTTACCATTGTATAAAGAGTCTTATACTCTTTATACAATGGTGTTACTTTTATTTACTTTCTGGTACATACTTCACTTAATATTTTTGTATTCACCATTTTTGTTTTCTTTAAATTTTAATAAACCATAATAGTTTTTACTTTACTAGTATTTTTGGGTTCACCTTTATGTTATTTTTTACCTCCTTATATTTTTTATAAACACAATACACTCTTTTCATTTCGATATATCAGGGTGGTCACAATCACAGAAGAAGTAAAATGTTTCAACAAGACAAGCAAGATAATTATTGGGCACCCTATACAGTTAGGGGGCCAGGGTCTCCAAAGCATGGTGTGACAATATATTGTTTTCATGATAAAGGATTGTTTATTTTTATAACTACAAAAATCATAAATCGCAGGTAATTATCGGATAGTCCGTTCAACCTTGGGATATTATGGAAAAGTGAAATGGCATTGGAAGTATTAGGACATTGGTAATAACCATTTATTCCATAATTGATTTTAATTCAGTGAACTTCGGCGACGAAGTGTTGGGAATGAAAAATGTATGTAAAATACATTATCATCGCTAATTACATTAATTAATACAGCCGTAATCTGTTTATGTAAACAGACACGCTCTTCGACGAAAAGCAAGGGTCCAATCACGGTACACTGAAAGAAATTCAGTTGCAATAAGTTGTTACAGGAAACGATTTTTCTGCTTTATAAAAAGTGAACATATAAAGCCTTTGGAATGCGCTTATTGTCAATGTTAATGAAAATAATTAAAGTGTCAACTGAATTCATAGTACAAATAAAGTCATGGGTCTGTTATATATTGAACGTTAAGTAGAAAACATGTTTCCCGATTTTCGTTTTATCATATCACCTTCACATTCATCCACTATTATTACTTGTTATTGCCCATTTTTTCCCAACGACACAGCTCTGTTGGGTACATAATGAAAAAAAAACTATAACCTCTCTTTTCAGGGACGTGATTGTGACAGACTAGGATTAGGATGCTCAATTGATTTCACAAATTGTGAATGGGAGACATCCGTGTATATATATATATATATAGAGAGAGAGAGAGAGAGAGAACGGGTAGTTGCTGACTAGTTAGGGATGGGACCAGTAAATAGTGGGGTTTTGCAGCAAATAAAAGAGAATTCTTCAAAGGTTGTCCAAGCTTTCGGAAATTTAATGATTATTTCCATCATCAGGGAAACTACAAAGGTGTAAAAATTAAAGTTAGTTTTTTTAAAATTTTAATTTTAAAGGGTTATACATTATGAAGGATGAATGATGATACACTACAGTTTAAAATAACTAGTTGAATTGAAATTAGTATTATTACAATTTCTATCGGTGACTATCTTGTCTACAACTAAAAGGGTAAAAATTGAAGTTAGTTTTTTATAAAAATAAAGGTTGAAAATGACTTACATCTTGAGAATGATTATGAAGGTGTTATACATTATGAAGGATGAATGATGATACACAACAGTTTAAAATAACTAGTTAAGCATTAAAATTAGTATTATTACAATTTCTATCGGTGACTATCTTGTCCCCATGTGGGAAGAAGTGTCAAGTACAGGTTAGGTACCTCTGACAGGCAAAACTGAAATGAGACTGATCACAGTGGTGCCAACTGTGTGCTGTTGCCAACATAAATTTTGTTTGATTAAAGATTGAAAAATTAAATGTGAGGTTGTTGTTTTGAAACTTTTAATCCAACGTCAATAGCTAGGAATAAATTTCACAGAGATGATTGATATTTGTTTTTTTCTTCTGTGTCATCATTCGGCAGTGCTATAATGATGTCATCTTCATATTTTTTGTTGAAATGTGATTTGAACGATAAAACTGGTAATACTGTGTCTAATAGATCATCCATCACATATGCAGCTGGAATTGGTGAAATTGACGCAGCCATAGGTGTTCCAAATGTTCGTTTGAAAATTTCGTTGTCAAAAAAAAATATGTTTTATCAAAAAGGAAATTTAATTCAATTAAATTATCTTCAGAGATACTACAATCATTACTGATTGTTTGTGGATTGCTCTCATGCAAGATTCTACATAGACATTACTGAATAAAGAAACTAGATCCAAACTAGCTATAATATAGTTCGGTGGTAAATAAGTGTTGATTAATTTATTTGTTTGAATTTATATAGTCAAAATCATATGCTTTAGTCAAAATGTTAGTTAAGAAGGAAGCAATGGCTTCTGCGGGGGCAGTATTACCATTATAGCCTCAGTAAATGTGGTAATCGGAACATAGGGAAACAATATCTACCCCAAACTCATTTCTATATTCCATATGGAATTATTTTTGGTTTTGTTCATTTTTTCTTTAGAAATACAGATTTTTCAGGAAAATAACACATGTCCCATTGTCTATTCGTCTCATTCGGATTCATTGTTTGTTGACCTACCCTGTACTGATGAGATGGTGGTCAATTCGAATGAGGTGATTATTATTTATTGATATCGCAACAAACAGTTGCAAAGTAACATTGTAGGACTTTACACGGATATAATCCAATGTTCGTCGAAGCATTAGCCAGGAAAGCAGTTGTTATCTGATGAATATTTGATTCAATATAAACATATTGTATAGGTAGAGTAGGAAGCAGCCTTTAAAACATTCTCGAGTACTGTTGTTGCAATAGCTGAAGTCGAGATGGCGTTAGCTAGGGGAGTTTTCTACTTTGTTGACGAAATCCTGATGAAAACTAAGGAATGGATTAATTTTGATCGTCCCATTCGGGTTCGCAGACATTAATGTTTGTCTGCTTGACCTACGCTGTACCGATGAGGGGCAGATACCCTGAAACCGGCTATAGATGGTCAGTACAAATGGGGTTATTGAGATTTATCCATTTCGCAACAAACAGTTGCAAAGTAACCATTATTCATCGGATGTAATCCAATGTTCGTCGAAGCATTAGTCAAAAAAGTGGTTGTTATCTGATGGGTATTCGACCAACCATTTTATAAACTTGGAGCACCTTTGAAAGTGCCGTCGCAATGGCGGAATCGGGTGAATTCGTCCGTATAGTGCAATTTATTCGTATTTGCCCCTATGATAAATAGAGTGTTTTTAAACTTCGACAGTTTTTTAAAACGTAATAACTGTTGCGTTGTGATTCGGCGTGTATAAACATCGAATTAAATTGAGCACTGGTTTCAGAAATTGAGCTAGTAATGAGTAAAAAGGCTGTATTGAAGGGCTGAACACGTGTACTGTGAACATATGATTCCACTGTAATCGTAGTGTTTACATGTAATTTATGGTCGAGTTGAAAAGTGCCTTATATTTTTATAGGAATAAGTGCTTGCAACTGGGATTTTATCCATTAAACGCTACATTGTTATCGAGAATCATTCTCTAAGAAAAGGAGCAGCATTAGTGCGATTGGGTCACGTGTGTCAGATGCGGGAAGTAAAATTGAATTATTATTCCAGCACATGCCAAAGGAAAATTAACCAGTGACCTATTTGTTCTATAATTTAAGGTGATTTACCAAGTAGCAGCGACAACAAATCAGTACTCGGTCAAATTAAAGGTAAATCAATACTGATGAACTTTGAAAAAACTCACATGTCTAATGTTGCAGTACATTACAAGAATAAAAAGGTGAATAAATATGAAAGAAATATAAATAAATATAATGAAAATAGTGTTTTCGTTTCTACATACATACGTTTTCGCATATTTTTTTCATATTGTTCGTTTAATAATAACTTTACTCAAAAATAATTTTGAATGTGTAGGTATTACACGAATGAAAATATGTTTCATTTAGGTTAGCAATGCTTTACCTCAGGTGAGATCCTACAAGAGAGAAATAAGCCATCGCCTGCACTTATCCCAAGCTCCTTGGTCATACTCCTGATGGCATAAGATCCTGAGGCTAGTTTATTATTCAGGTTTCTTACGTGATCCCCAAATCTCAGGTTATCGTCCAGATAGATACCCAACAATTTTGAACATGCTTTGATCTCTATAGTGTGATTGCCTAAAGATAAGTCATTATACTCAAACTTGAGGGTCAATACGTTCGTTATATTCACATTGAAACTGAGCAGATTGGAGTTTGACTTTCTCCAAGTCGGACAGGATATTTAATTTTAGTAATTCAACATTATTACCATGCCAGATTAGAGTGGTGTCATCAGCAAACATGGTAAATTCTCCTTTAATATCAGGGCTGCTCAGATCATTCAGATAAATGAGAAATAGAATTGGGCCAAGTACTGAACCTTGAGGAACACCATAATTAATGTTGGAAGGATCTGAGAGTTTGTTTTGAAGATTTACAATCTGTACTCGGTTTGAGAGGAATGATTCAAACCATTTATAAGCTACACCTCTAAAGCCATGATAGTGCAGCTTATTAAGCAATATTCCGTGATTCACAGAGTCAAATGCTTTGGAGAAGTCGCAAAAGACTGTTCCAACAGCTTCACCTTCATTCAAACTTGTATACATTATGTTTAGCAGATTTAAGATAGCATCATTTGTACTTTTACTAGAATGGAAACCAAGTTGATAGGGGGAAACAATTTTGTGCTTGCTCAGATAAGCCAGAAGCCTTTTTTTAACCATCTTTTCAATTATCATTGGGGGAGTTAAGAGTAGGGCAATGGGTCTAAAGTTTGAAGGTTCGTTAAGTAGCCCATTTTCATGCAGTAGAATAACTATTGCCGTTTTAAGACAGGACGGAAATCTCAAAGGGGGTGTTAATAAACACCGATATTTCATCTACACTACTAGTTTTTTGTTTTTAACATCATTCAAGATTAACTTGAGTTCAGTGATATCCGTTTTGTGCAGGTAGAAGCTGTCTGGTAATGATATCCCTTGAAGATATTGCAAAGGGTCGTTGGGGAGAGTTATCTCTTAGGTCAATTTTTCAGCTATAGTGCAGAAGAATTCATTGAGGATGTTTGGTTCAATATGAATATGTTGGAGGAGCTTTGTATTTTTATCCCTTTATGGCCAAGATTTTTATAATTCTCTTCAGCACGTTTAGTAACTGATTTGTAAATGCGCTTATATTTATTATCATAATTTACAAATAACTCGTTGGTGGTACGTTTACTGATTGAATACAGTGATCTCAGATTTGTAGCAGATACTTCAATTCCCATGGATATCCATGATTTTCTGCTTTTTTTCTTTAC
Organism: Gonioctena quinquepunctata; assembly: GCA_018342105.1. NCBI lineage: Eukaryota > Metazoa > Arthropoda > Insecta > Coleoptera > Chrysomelidae > Gonioctena > Gonioctena quinquepunctata. The sequence goes on along the minus strand of JAFIRS010003225.1, from coordinate 44,658 downwards.
CTTCCATAGGGGAAAGCAAGTTTCAAAGATTAACGATATCGTATGATGAAATTCTACAATTGGTTCAGGTGAGTAAGGATTCGCAGCTCAATTTGTTATTGAAGATAAATCCTCGAATTTGGCGAAATTCTCATTATTGAAAATTCTACCATACCTATGATTTTTTTTGTGTGTTGTTGCTTTTTGAAGAAAACTCGTAGTTATAGCCTCGTGGTCTGAGAGACCTGCCAGAATAACAGTGCAGTCAATATGTGCAACATTGAAGTTAGAGTATACATATTGTATAGTGGCAGAATGTGAGGAATTACGTGTGGGACGTATTACATGCATAGTTGTGAGTGGATTGAATTGGGATTACTGTAGAATTACGTGTGGGACGTATTACATGCATATGGAGGTTGAATGAAGTGAGAAGAATATGTTTGTATCTGAACTGGGTGCTCTATAAATACAGGATATATATACATATATATATATATATATATATATATATATATATATATATATATATATATATATATATATATATATATATATATATATATATATATATATATTATATATGAAAAGCATCAAATTATAGACACCCATAATCTGTGCGGCAAAGCTTAGACCTCATATCGTGGAATTTTAATGGCACGAAATTTCGTGCACATCAACAGGTCACCAACAGATGTCAGCATAGGCCAACCCACGACACCAATAGTCGTACTACTAGTGCGTTCAGAGTGCGTGCGTGCGTGCGTTACTCCTAATCGCATGTCAAAAAATGCGCAATAACTACCTCTTAAAACTAACCAAATTTCATTTGCATATCTCGACCGGTTTCAGAGCAATAAATAAATAGTCAGTTTTTAAGAAAAACTTTAATCGCGGAAAACGAAGCATTTGTGGACAAACGTTATATAGCAAACTGTCATTATGTTTTCATGCAGAATCACCCCCTGAAATTTGTCGCACTTATTCACTAACACCCTTATTGAATTATATATATATATCATAGGGGTATTTTCTTGGGGATTGGTTCTGTATAAATATAAATGAAACCCAGTATAGAACCTGTGTTTTGTAATTTTTTACGACGACGTTTCTCCTGAAAGCCTCCAGGCTTTCTCAAGCCTATAATAGAATTCAAACAATATAAATACATTTTAAGATATAAAGTGGTGGGGTTATGTTACCTTTTTATAATATATATTATATTATATATATATATATATATATATATATATATATATATATATATATATATATATATATATATATATATATATATATATATATATATATATATATAGAGGATTGTATTTGGCAGGTTTCGCAGTCACTTATACAATCCTCTCTCTACCATCCAGTCGAAAACAATTCTTACGTGAATATATATATATATATAAATATATATATATGCCTTTTATGCACTAGGAAAATCAAAGGCATGTTCAACAAGCAAGTTATTGAAGCAAGAAACATTTACAAAATTTGATGTAACTTGCAATTTATTTTTTAACAAAATCATTGTTTCACCGTTATTCAGTGTTGTTCGGCAGTATTTGGAAGCTACTCTGTAATTAGGTACATAGCACGGTCCGTTTTCTTTGAGCCAGTGCTCAGTCAATGGAATAAATCAGGAGATTCCTGATTGTCCACGATTACAAGTAGTTCATCGATTTTTTGACGGACAGATTGAATATTTAGAGATAACATTACTTTCTGGTTGTTTGCTTGACATTATCCTTGGCTTTGATGAACTTGTTGACACTCAGAGGCCTCGTTCGCAGAAATTGGAGTGATCAGCAGATTTGATTCTGCCTCAGTTGCTAATGACTTTGAGACAATATTCTGCTTCAATTCAAAGATAAAGTTAGTCAAACTCTGTATTATTATGAACTTGGTGCCTTTTTTCATATTGTCAGTTAAAAACCTGAGGGATGAGTTGACATTGTATATTCTATTTAGAATTTTGTCGTTTATGAATTGATCAAGGGGTTCATTGCAACCAGATACAATCACAAGATTGGTAGTTTTACTAAGAGGTAAAATTTGTTTCAGCGCACTTTTTAGACTGTTATTGTTGCTTATATTTTTTGCGTTGAATAGTAATATTACATAATCATTATGACCATACTGAGTGGTACTCAGGAAGATATTTTTTGTAATTTCAGTAAGTTCGCTGTTATCTTCTGTTTTCTCTTCTATGAAATAATGTTTCTCCTAATGAACACTCACCGAGGGACGTCCGAACATTTACATTGACGTTCGATTTGAGGTTATTTGCGGCCGACTCGTTCATTTATTATACGTGCACTTTCGACACGGAATCTCTCTTACGCCGTTTTGAAGTTTGCAACCAAAATATATGATATCGAACTTTGGAAACACTCTTTTCATCAAAGCGGTAAATGCGGATAAGTGACACTATACGGACGAGTTCGCCCGATTCTGCCACTGCCGCGCTGCAAGATATATTGAAATGAACACTATTTTATAACTCATTTCGTCCACATTTTAGAAATATCGATGAAAACAGACTCCGCTTGAGACTCCGGGGCCGAATGAACTCAAGAATTTGTATGCCACACATAATTTCAATGTTCATAATTTTACAAAAATATGTATATTGTTTTCCTATGTTCCGAATCCCACATTCACTGAAGCTATGTAATACTGACGACAATGCCCTTCCATCAATCCAATAAACAATGAAAATATCGACCAAGCGGCCTTCGCAAATGAATCTTTTGTTGAATCCCGCTGAAACCATTATAAAGCGCATCAACTGGGATGTATCAAATTCAATGGCGTATCTGGAAGAGCTATAGGAGATGGACCACCAAACGATTTGCATTTCGAGAGTAGGATTTCATAAATGAAGAATTTTGAGGATCATTTCCTTTTGGGTATTTTTTCTTGTGTTGAATAAGCACTTATGTGCGGAATATTTTGTTTGTTTTTATTTCAGTATCCATATATTGAATTTAATCATATAGTTTTCCAAATGTATCACTTCCCACAGTTTGAAAATGTGAAGATTATTACTATAGCAAGGTTTATACTGGGTGTATTCTAATTTTTCGTTCTACCGCATACAGTTGATAGCCAAGTAAAAAGTAAACATTTCTCCTATAAAATAATTACGAAAAGTAGATGATAAATGAGAAAAAGTCCTTTTATCGCCACCTACCTACGTTTGACTAGTGTCAAAATATTACGTCACGGTACAGTTTTGCTGTGAACTGAATTAGAAACGATAACTAGGTTAGTGTCTCGGTTACTGTCTTTTTGTATCATGAAAGTTCGTGTTATTTTCATCTAATAAGCTTCGTGGGTACTACTGTTTTCATACATGGTGAAACATTTTCGTCCTGCAGAGGCACAATATTATAAAGACAACAACATGTAGAAAAATAAAACGACATATATCGATAATTATCTCAACCGAAAATTCAAACTCGCATTGCCTGTAGTCTCCCACATAAACAAATGTTATAAACATGCACCTATATCTTGTTGTTTGTTGCTTTTCTTTCGCATGCGAATTTGTCAGACTTCCTTTTTCATCAATAAATTTTAGAATCAATTTCAGAACCTATCACAACTTCGCACAGCCACTGCTCTCTTCACCTTTAGTTATTCTCAGTACCTATAGCATTATAGCTTGTAAACTTGCACTACAAACTCCTACCGTGCGAAATTAAGAGGGAGGTCAAAAGTGCTGGAAGTTGATTTGTTTGAAAATACGAACGGGATGTTCATAAAATCAGATGTGGACTCATCTGCGACTGAAAGATAAACTTTAGTCACTATCTTCCATCGTTCAAGATAACCTCTTGTGGGGAATTCATGTTGAAAAGGGAAACAATCTCAATTGAATACTGAATAGAAATCTCGAAAAAAGTTCGTGGGTTAGAGGACAGGTATATGACAACAACGCAAAACTTCCTGGAGCTTTCCGAGATGTTCGCGAAATTTTCGGAAAGCTCCAGGAAATTTAGTCAGTAAACTTCAGATTTGTATTCTGCACCCCAAAATACATATAGAACCGTAGAAACCAACCACTTGAATTCTATTCAACTACTATTTGATTGGACTAAGATGACATTAAAGGTGATTAGATGAGTCGACCCGTCACACATTATCTCTACATCCTCATAAAATATTTTCAACTTGGAATCAAAAGGGTAACCACAAGTGCTGTGGAGTATGCATGCACAAAATCTGATTAGGAATTTAATTAAATTCCATCGCCAAAGCGACTCACCTGTTGTATGCCCTAGCTCTTGGAAGGAATCAGTGGGTCGTCTTGAAGTGATATCTAGGGAATATGCAGTGGGTATAGACAATTCAAATAGAAAAAATTAAATGAGAATCAGGAGTGACGCAAAGGATGACAAAATATAACCCGCAAAAATCTACTATTTCGATTACGACATGAATTTGAATTGTATTTGGGGAAATGGCAAAGTTCAGGCCCAAGAGCATTGACATTCTACTATTTTCTAGACGATCTCCTAGCATGTTGAAAAATTTTCTGAAAACTGAAAAATCTACGACAATAGTGAAGTTATTTTTTGTAGTATCTAACAGAAAACGATGGAAGATAATAACCAAAGTTTATCTTTCAGTCGCAGATGATTTCACATCTAATTTTATGAACAGTATATTCGTGTTGAAAAGGGAAACATTCCCAATTGAATATTGAATAGAACGATTTTTCTGTGAATTGAAAAATCCACGATAAAAATGGAGTAATTTTTTGTGAATGTCTAACAAAACACAACTACTTCCCCGGCTAAAGCCACGCTGGACATTGAACTACTTTATATCTATCAGATGTAGTTCAATGTCCAGCGTGGCTTTAGCCGGGAAAGTAGTTGTTTTCTGTTAGACATTCACAAAAAATAACTTCATTTTTCTCGTCCTTGGATCAAAGTATTTGTTTAGTCATACTTCGACAACGGGTAAAACAACATACTTATGACTGCACATAAAAAAACAGAGATAAGAAAGAAAAATCGGCACTTGCCCATCATCACTTTTCTGAAAGTCATAATTTTGATTTTGAGAATCCGAAAATTCTAGATACCGAACCTTATTACACAAAACGTTGCATTAGTGAAATGATTTATATCACCCTCAATAACACAGTGAATGATAGGACGGATGTGCAAGGTCTCAGCCCTTTCTATAACAATACTCTGAACCTGTATAATAATAGAGAACAAATAAATTCCAATTGAATAAAAACATTGCAAACAAAAAATACTACAACATGAACCAAGCAGTCGGTCGACCAACAGATCAGTTCAGTTGTCTCCTAGAAGCCTGAAAGGCAACGGTTGAATATTTATATTGTGTTGAAATAACCAGTGAAAAATAAACACATATTATTTTATCGAGTTGTGACGATAGTATATCACGATCGAAATGCGAACATTTCAAATCGTTCTTTGTGGTCGACAACGTTGGTAACATTTTGGTAAGTGTATATTTCCATATAATGGTTTTCTTGTTTTAAATTTTACGCAAATTTAATTCTTTATTTCATTTCATTGTTTGAAAAAAGTCATTCTCCTTATTGTTGTTTGTTAAAAACATGTAAAATGTGTAAACGTAACTTAGTAAGCTTTTCTTTGTAGCCCTGAAGAAGTCTGAATATATGGACGAAACGTCGGCTTAAAATTGCGTTGTTGTCTTATACCTTTCCTCTAACCCACGAACGTTTTTCGAGATTTTAATCCAAGCACAAGAAACCTCATCAACATTGAATATAAATATTTTTCTGTGAATTGAAAAATCCACGATGAAAATGGAGTTATTAACTTTGGTTATTATCTTCCATCGTTACTACTACAAAAAATAACTTCATTATTGTCGTAGTATTCCAGTTTTTAGAAATGTTTTCAACATGACGGAAGATCGTCTAGAGAAGAGTAGAATGTCAATGCTCTTGGGCCTGAACTTTACCATTTCCCCAAATACAATTCAAATTAATGTCGTAATCGAAATAGTAGATTTTTGCGGGTTATATTTTCTCATTATTTGGGTCACTCCTGATTCTCATTTTATTTTTTCAATTTGAGTTGTCTATACCTAGTGCATATTCCCTAGATATCACTTCAAGACGAGCCACTGATTCCTTCCAAGAGCTAGGGCATACAACAGGTGAGTCGCTTTGGCGATGGAATTTAATTAACTTCCTAATCAGATTTTGTGCATGCATACTCCACAGCACTTGTGGTTACCCTTTTGATTCCAAGTTGAAAACATTTTATGAGGATGTAGAGATGATGTGTGATGGGTCGACTCATTCAATCACCTTTAATGACATCTTAGTCCAATCAAATAGTAGTTGAATAGAATTCAAGTAGTTGGTTTCTATGGTTCTATACGTATTTTGGGGTGCAGAATACAAATCCGAAGTTTACTGACAAAATTTCCTGGAGCTTTCCGAGATGTTCGCGAAACTCTCACACGGAATTCAGTTTTTGCCCGTAACTCCGAAACAATGCATTTTATCGAAAATACCATTCCATTCGAAGTTCAAGTAGACAGAATTGACTACGAATTTGGATGTGAGACCAACGAGTGAGAAGCTAGAGCAAGTTGACTATTGGGAGAATTTGCGTACTTTGCGTTCATTGTCGGTTTTACTCAAGAAATGTAAAAGTATTACATTTCCTATACAGAGTGGGCCATTGAAAACGAAACAGCGGCTCTGAAGGTCGACAGAACTGAATTATATAAAAACGCTCGGACACGTCAACTACATTTTCGAGGGGGACATCGTTTGCGATGAAATTCACCCGAAATACATTCCATCCCTCGGAGCTGTGACCGCCATCCCTAAATTTTTAAATAGCAACATAGGGCAAGTGATACCTCATTTGGAAGGTATTTTCCTTCTTAATATCAAACAACAAAAATAAATTAATTCTATCGATTCGCTTTCGAGATTTAGGAACTTGAAGTTGGGAAATCACATTTTATTCACTCAATCAATAAAAACAATATCTGATAAAGCAACTGTCGCAATAATTATTATTGTCAATAAACTAAATGTTCAAACTGTCTACCACCTATTTCCATACAATAGTACACGTTCTGTTCAAAATGGGACCTCACATTTCGTAGCATTTCCAGCGTTATTCGACGGCATTCTTCAATAATTCTCCTTCGTAAATCTTCCGGAGATTCTGGTTCGGTTGCAAAGATTTTGTTTTTGAAGTGACTCCACAGGATAAAGTCGAGTGGGGTTAAATCTGGAGATCTGGCTGGCCACTCTATAGAGCATATTCTTCCAATCCAACTTCCAGGAAACATTCTATCCAAAAACGCCCCAACAGGCTATGCATAATGTGGAGGTGATCCATCTTGTTGAAATATCAAGTGGTTTTCATGGTTACGATCGTCATTTCCAAAGAATTGTGGATAAACAAATTCATTCAATAATTCCAAATAAGTTTCCCTGTCAGGTTACCGTAGAGAAATACTGGTCCAATCAAACGGTCCCCAAAAATACCGGCCCAGACCTTGAGTTTTTGGGGAGTTTGAGTATGGACTTCGTGGAAAACATGTGGATTGGCATCTGACCAATAACAACAATTATGACGATTCACAGTCGAATTCAAAAAGAATGTAGACTCGTCAGAAAAGCAGATGTTGAAAAGGAAATTCCCATCAGCATCTATTCTCGTAGTCATAATTTCACAAAATTCCTGTCGCCTATCAAAATCATCTTCATTCAATTGGTGTACCAAATGTATTTTGTAGGGGTGGAATTTATGATGTTTCAGGATTCGGCGGATACTGGTTCTACTGATATTGGTAACACTAGCCAATTTCCTTGTGCTCAATGTTGGGTCTGCATTAACTTGTCCTGAAAGTGCAACTTCAACAGCTTCATTTCTCAACGGAAATTCACGTTCTGGGTCTCGTCTCTTGTTGGCTACTGATCCAGTTTGACGAAATATTTACACCGATTCTAAAACTTATTTTCTAGCAACAAGTTTCTCTGGATGCGTTTCATTGAACAAATTAGCTGTACGATTAACGCACTCGACAGTCTTAAAAATTTTTTATATTGTTTCATCTCTTTCCGCAATCGTATACACCATTATTGCGGAAAAATATTCAGCAGCTTTAGTCAAGTAATTCACTCTTATGTCGTTCAATCTAAGATATATAAAATTGCACTTATACCTGTAGAAGTTTGGGATCGACTTGGCGACACTTGGCCTACTTGATAATAGAGATTACTAGCGTGTCAGATGGCGCCAATTTCATTTTAGTTTCAATTCAGTAACAGAGTATATTTATTTCCTCAGCTTTCTTTTTGAGACGAACTGTTCGCGGGATCTAATCTAGCTTCGCTATTGGTTGAAAAGAGACATCTGTCAAACTTCACCGATAGCAAAGCTAGAATTAGAAGCCCCCGAACATTGCACCAAGAAATCACTGTCGTGTTGTTTTTCGTATTTTGTACCATTTGAATTTGAGGTTAACTGCATTTTGACAGACGGAGAATTGGAAATGAAGTTGTCATTAAATTGCAGAAAATATAAAATTAAATGCATACAATATGATGAACTATGGAAATATCATTAATAGTAAATTTGTCAAGATTTGTACTCGCTTTTGGTACTGAATACAGGTGAATATTCGAATCTGCGGCCTTATACTGTCCACACAAAATACAAATGTGGCTCATTCTACAATAAGTATCCTTACACACTACACTACTTGAAAATAAACAATTCATCACGCACTAATGAACGAGTCATTTTTTAAAGTACAACCTCAGGAATAAGCTAAGCAATATTTCAAATCAAAGAGATGGAAAACGCAATGCTAGGTACCGACAAAACACTGAAAATAATTTCATATGATGCTGCAGATGTCAGAAGTTAAATTCTGACATTAAGCGAGGATATGAACCAGGGCTCTTATTATTAGGACGTGGTTACGAAGTAAGTGAGCATTTGGACAAGGGGGTGACTGAAGAAAGGTAGAGGCTACGTCATTGGAGGGAAATTAAGTTGGCTATACTGAATTTGGTAATTTTGGTTATATGTGCATCAATGATAATAACACGGCAGTGTCACGGAGATTAATAATTGTTTATCTTTGGGAAATTTCTGATTCCGAGTGATTATTGTTTGCTTCTCGTATATTTAATGTATATTCTTAGTTCATTAAGTTTTTGTTTGTTATTATTAGTGTATAGTAGGTTATTGTTTACTAGAATATCAGTATTTTCATTAATTTTAGTTATTAGTTGAAAATGCCGGGACACTTCAGGTGCTCTGTCAACTTCAGGTGCTCTGTCAACTTCAGGTGCTCTGTCAAATATGGTGACACAGTGGAAATTAGAAAAAAGTTGTAGTTTTCTCTCTTCAATAATTCAACATGAATTTCCACCAAATAAAGAATCGAACAAGTTAGAAATATTCAAGCTTCGTATTTGAAATACATTTCCACACTAAGCTTTTCAATCTCAGATTATATGATTCTTCCAACTTTTTTGGTGGCTTGTAAAAATCATCGTTACCATTTCGGCACCTTTTTCGTTTTTTGAAACATCTCCCTTTATATGGAGTTCACTTTTTCATCACTACAGCCACTTCCATATGCTGCATCTACTATAAAGAAACTAACACTCAGAACCTATAGAATATATTGATAACAAATATGTATCAATAACTTCCAATCACACGCACATTTTTCAATTTACTCGCATTGCACCGATTGGATTCAACATAACTACTTTCATTGTAAATTCAGACTTGGCGCCTCCCCTCCAATGACGAAACAAGATGCCGGACAAAATCGGTGACATTTCATAACCCCGTCCTAATAATAAGAACCCTGATATAAACAAACATTTTTGGACGGCGCCATCTACCACAGACTACCACAGAGAGAAGCTCTGTTGAAGTAACAGGTGGTGTCCCCTCGAAAATCTAAACAATATCGAATCAGTTCATTCACCAGGGTTTTTAGACATCTTAGTTCAATCAAAGATCAGTTTGACACTGATAGACGTCCACAATTGCGATTTGGCGAAAAAAAATATCTCATACATGTTTTTGTTGTACTCGCATTTGAGTTGAATTCGTGAAAACGTCTTTTTATCGATTCTTAAGAACCTTAAATTTTTTTCAATCAAGTAAATGAGGATGAAATAAAAATTTGAAACGGAATTGCATTTTATTTGTTGGTAAACAGTTAGATCATTCAATTCCTCGACAATGATAATTATGTTTGAACAGTTGCATTGTTAGATGTTATTTTTATTGATCGACTGAATAAAAAGTGATTTCCCAAATTCATGTTCCTATATCTCGAAAACGAATCTAGAGAATTAATTTATTTTTGTTGTTTGATATTAAGAAGGGAAATACCTTCAAAATGAGGTATCACTTGCCATATGTTGCCATTTACAAATTTAGGGGTGGCGGTCACAGCTCCGAGTGATGGAATGTATTTCGGGTAAATTTCATCGTGAACTATGTCCCCCTCGAAATAGTTGACGTGTCCGAGCGTTTTTATATAATTCGGTTCTGCCGACCCACAGAGCCACTGTTTTGTTTTCAATGGCCCACTCTGTATAAAGAGTTCATGTAGAATCGAGAAGGTGAGTGGTCATTAGAGCGGTCGGACTTGGAGACGTATTTCGGTCGTAGCTGCCACAAAGTCACGCAATCTCTTCGACTACCTATCGACCGCTAATCGACTCGTTGGTGGACCTACACTACCTTACCACAGTTTATAGCTAAAGAATCAGTTCGCTCACTTGGCGTCGGCACTTTGATCTTTATGTTCCTGTTTGTACACTGCGCAACTCTGATTTTTATCCCTCGCGCATACCGCGTGTTACTGTGTTACTAATACTGACATTTTTCGGATACTTCGAAGAGCGATAATCGCGTACAGTCTTCTGCGCATCCTGAATTTTTTTCCCTGGATGTTACCTTGGAACATGCATTTGGGCCAAGTGAGCTAACTGCTTCTTTAGCTATAAACTGTGACCTTACCTACGAAGTGGAGTGGAGGGAGAATCGCTTCGACTCCGAGACCAGCGTTGTGCTGATCATTACAATCGTAATGATTTCATTACAATTCACTTCCATCATTACATCATTACTTACATTTTAAAATGTAGCGATAATCATTTCATTTTCTAATTGAAATGTGACTGGAATTCCGTGTACCGTAGAATTCTACTCTTCATCAAATAAGTGAGATGACATTATGGTCGAATTCATGGGAGAGACAGAGACATAACTGTCGACAATAGAATTCTATGGTACACGGAATCATACCCCAGAACTCCATGTTCAGTGTCCATAAGATACTAAATCGAGAAGAAGAATATGACAAATGTCGAGATTGACAAATCAGTAGAAGCTTTGGCAAGAGATATTAGAGAGTTATTGCAACGTCCGTTTTATAGTTATTTTAATAAAGTTTTTTCTATTTGACATATACGCATGCGCATTGTGTCCGACATTGAGTATATCCTCAATCTAAAATACAGGCATTCTTTAATTTTATTAAATAAAGGCCAATAATCTTTTGTTTAATGTTCCTTTATTTTGACAGATTTGTTTTTTTCTGTCATATATCTGTCGCCAGTTGAAAATCTAAAGTTTGTTGAGCACTGCTCGTCTATATATTTTCAAAATCAAATGAAGCAGGTTCATATTTGGTGGTATATTTTCTAGCCCAACAATATTGTGAAGAGTTAATTCGTCCAAGTGTAACTAACGAACAATAGTCTGATTCTTTTCATAAGTTTATTTTTCTAGTGAAACAATGACTGAAGAAAAATTGAAAAAAAGATTGAGATTCACATTCGAAGACGTTATAATTTTATTACGTGAAGTTGTTCCACATAATTCGACGTACTTGTCAAAATAAAGCTTGTACATAAGCATCTTGGAAGAAGTTTGTTGCAATAACACCCTTTCGAAATCACGTTAAAGGATTATTTAGTAGCCGATCTTTTAATAAAGTCAGCGCTTATTTGTAAGTTGCAATAACTCTCTATTATAAATTATTTTAGTCATAGGTCTAAAAGACAAACTGATTTTACTGTAATTCAAATATTTGCTGAAATAAAACCACATAAACTGCTGAAGCTTAGCCAGACAAGATGGTTGTCACTGGAAACAGTTGTTAACCGCATTCTAGAGCAGTGGCCAGCACTGATTCTTTATTCCACAAATAAAGTTGTCGAACACAAAAACTTGATAAATCCAACTGATATTTTGGAAGCTCTCAAAAATTATATTTTTAGATTAAATTTCAATTTTTTATCGTATATATTAGATATGATGAATAAAATCAACAAAGAGTTTCAGAGTGAATCTCCAAAATTATACTGCCTATACAATCGAATGGCTACTCTATTCAAAACCATTTAAAACAAATTTATGGTTAACAAATATGTAGAGGAGACTAAATTGCGTAATATAACATTTTCTCCAGAAAATTATAAACCAATGGAAACCAATGGACCAATGGAAAAATGGGATATCTTTGACACATTTTTTGACCCGAGATATTTCATAGTTTATTTTGTTTTTGTAGAAAAATAAATTTATTCTTGTAATACATTTATTTCATTACATTCTCCTGTTTTAAATCTTGAGGTAAGTGTAATAACTATATTTCAAACTTTACATGTATAAAATGATTTAGCTTGAACTGTCATTACAATTCATTACATTTTGACAGACTTATTCAGTACAATATTTTTACCCAAGAGAACAACTCTGTTCATTCTTTCCACTCGTTTTATTTGTTCAATTAACCTATATTTATAAGTACTAGAACATATAAACAGATTATATGCTCTTTTGTATTCTGTGGGGTATGAGGGACATAAAAATGTATTGATCTGTATGCTGGAATTATAGGTGTTATAATTGCAACGAAACATCTCTTAATGATATATTCTTGTATAATTGTAATGGAGAATGTAAATAAGTAATAATAATTATATTATATTACGTCGTTACAACGTCGTTTGGCGGGGGCCTGGTACCCTGAAGGACCCGGTTCTGGAGATGATGGAGCAGGTGGAGCAGATGGTGGTTGCTCCAGGGTACCCTCATCCTCTATCTGGTGGTTCGATAGAGAAATGCATGAACATTACCACAAGCAAGGAAACCAACCTGGGAGGTTGGTTCAAGTACAACCATATGAAAGTGTGATTGTAGTGAATGTTGAAAGTAGCCATAGGTAATATAAGTAAGTGATGTTGCGATGGATGACACGTAATCGCACGTCATCGACATTGGGATTGTCAAGATCCTGGTCGTTCTCCGCATCGTAAAGCACGAGGTTGCTGCAATTCCCTTCACAATTTGTACACTACATTTCTCTTCTTACCAGCTTCAAATAACGTCTGCATCCGACATATTCAACCTCAGGAAATAACCTGAAATTCCAACTCACCTATAATCTCAGATGATTCTCACTAACACTTACTTCCAACTGAAAGACCACGACGTAAGGTCTATCTCATTCCACTGACTTATTTTGCCCTTAGAAACTCATTAAAAGGCAACTGAGTATTAATTGAAAATTTCCATAATTCAAAAATAATTATCCGTCGAGTAATCGTTAGGATCTTCGAGTACTCGTTCATAAACATCCAATAGGTGATTTGCCCTATAGGAGAAGCAATTGAAGATGGGTAATCTGTTAATAATCCTCGTGATTTCAATACTCCGAATAAAATATGATATAGGCACATCCTGCAATGAAAATATTCGGATTGGTGAATTCTAAACATTGAACATTTGATAATATTCAACGACGTGAATTTAGAATCTTTCCTGAAAACGAGAAAAAAAATACAAGTTCAAAACTGCGGGTCTTGGGTACGATGTACAATATTCACGGAACATTTGAATTCGTCGAGATGCATATAAAATTGTCTGGAGATTGTCCAATGTTACTTGGGTGCCCAAAACTGAAAAAATTGCAATTTTTGTTCTGGACATCTTTTGTATTGCTATTTCTTCGAGAAATGCGTAGGTTATGAGTTATCTGCAAAAAACCGACAGGGAACGCTATTTTTTTGGGAACTACGCATTTTTTTACATTTCCAACTTGCTTTGGCTTCTCACCCTTTAGTCCTACATCCAGAAATTTTGAATAACATGCATAGTAAAATTTGTCTACTTCACCTTTGTATGGAATATTTTCGATGGAATACATAGTTTCAAAGTTACGTGCCAAAAACTGAATCCGGAGCGAAAATTTATCTGTTTTTTGCTCCGGGAAATTCTGTTAGAAATTATAACCAATAATTTACCCCATAATCCAGTAGGATTTCTAGGAAAATGATTTTAATAGCTATTTGTACAATATAAGAGATAACTGTATCATCTCATTTGAAATTTAATACCTCGTTCGGAACGAGAAGGTAGTGAATCATTACAAGGGAGGAGATAACACTGCAGAGTTTGTACCTATAATTTATATCGAAAGTTTTGTCAACTTACCGGAATTCGATGTCGAGGATGTGCCACAATTATTTTTGTTTTTGACAGTAACAACTCGTTCATGGCTTTCTGGAACCTGTGAGTTGTTGTTTATTATTACAGTTTTGCGGAAGAGAACGTGCGGGAGAAAAAGATAAACTTCTAATTATTGATATGGGAAGAGGTATGTAAATTTTGTTCAGTATTTTTTTTTCAAGGAAATACCTCCACGAAATACTTGTTAATATTATAATCTGATTAGAATAAGGATACGTTCTATTTTAGAATTCTAAAACTGAGGTCCCATTTACTAGTGTACCTTGGGATCTAGCAACGTAATTACATTAAACTCAAAGCGTAACATAAAACTACAAATGATAACTCAACTAACTCAAAGGTCTTCGTAAACTTGAGTTTGCGCATCGGATTCGTCGAAAGATCAGTGACTCTATCACGCTGTTCAAAGCTACTGGCAAATTGGATTATAGTTTGATCAAGAGTCTTAATCCTGATGTCTCAATAGATTTCGTTGTATCCGCAGTACCATACAGGGAGCATCAACGATGTACCAGGAAGCATCAGTC
Source organism: Gonioctena quinquepunctata (assembly GCA_018342105.1). NCBI lineage: Eukaryota > Metazoa > Arthropoda > Insecta > Coleoptera > Chrysomelidae > Gonioctena > Gonioctena quinquepunctata. The sequence goes on along the minus strand of JAFIRS010003225.1, from coordinate 29,579 downwards.
TTGTTCGATAGCGTTGAATGACTTGAATGTTGCTCTTGCTGGCACAACGCTAGAATTGAACGCCATATGTCCACATAGGTTTCATTATCTGCTTATATATAAGCAGTTCATCATAGAGATTTTAGATTGTAGGGGGTCGATTTGACACTTCAGCCTCTCCGTACCTCGATCTTCTGTACACTACCCTTCATCTATTCAAGACCCGGAATTCTGAAACTTCTTGCGAAGTGTATCAGTTTCTTGGGGCCAAAGTTCCTAATATCTGAGGGTGTAAATGAAACCCCTTCGAGGAACTTGAGCCTTTTGCAAAACATCGCTTGACAGTCGCAAAGCAGGGGACATTTTGCAGCACCAAGTCAGTCTAGACTCACAAGTGTGTGACTTTAGAGCCTTTAGTGCTGCTTGGCTGTCCGACAATCTGTCTTGAGATGGCTTTAGCTCCGTTCTGCTAATTCGATCCCAGCAACTGCTTTGAAATTGGATTGATATTAATTATTTCAGTCAGGTAACGCAGACATTAATCATTGTCTGCTTGACCCACCCTGTACTGATGAGGGGCAAATACCCCGAAACCGGTCTACAGGTGGTCAGCCTGAGTCAAGTGGTTAATATTGATCCACTTCGCAAAGTTGGCAAAGTTCCTTCCTTGTAGGACTTTGCATGTTTATCCATCGGATGTCATTCAACGTCCGTCGAAGCATTAGCCAGGAAAGTAGTTGTTTTTTTTATGGATATGCGACCAACATACACCTATCGTATAGGTTTTTGTAGTAAGCTGTCTTGGTGAATAAGACATTTTTGATTTTTAATGTTCTATGTTAGTCTTTGATCGGTAGGAGGTGGTCTTCGGCCCAAATATTTGACTTCCTTGTAAAAAGTTAGCTGAGTTCCATTCAGGGTCAATCATGGGAAGGCAATAATGGGATTTCTAAGACAACAAAATACGAGCAACAGATTGGATCACAACAATATATGGGAAATAGTGGGAGGTAACATTCTTGAAATGGAACCACCGTACCACACAACTTCTAAGTACTTCTTTGATACGAACTTCGAGGTGATCATACAAGACCGAAGGGAATGGACATATGACACCATCGCAAACCTGGAGAGAGAATCTGGTACACAGACGAATCCAAGGCCAAGGAAGGAACTGGTGCTGGAATATACAGCGAGGGGAGAAACTCCCAACTGAGCACCTCACTGGGAATGATTATTTCCGTATTCCAAGCGTAAATGCGTGAGAGAAAACAACATGAGAGAAGTGCGCAGCGCACGGATCAAAATATGCAAAGACAGCCAGGCGTCACTAAAGACTCTCGCGAACCCAAAAGTGACATCAAGACTGGTATGGGAATGCCGATGCCAAGAATAACTCAGTGCCCTCGCAGAATACAACAAAATAACTTTGATGTGGGTTCCAGACCACTGTGGCATCGAGGGCAACGAAAAAGCTGATGAATTGGCTAGGACGGGCTCATCAACTTCATATATTTGCCCAGAACCTGCACTCGAGGTGACAAAATCGGTCATCCGAGGCTGTATACGGGACGAAAACAAAGGAAGCTCCTCTCATGCACCACGGAAAAACATTTATTAAAGAACCGTCGAAACGAGGAACCAAGTTAAAACAATAACAGGCCTTTTCACAGGCCCATTGAGAGGACACCTGCACAACGGATAACTTTCCTGCAGATTATGTGGCAAAGGGACAGAAACGGCCAAACATATACATTATTGTCAGAATGCGAGGCACTAGACTGCAAAAGACAGGCAATATTCGGACAGCCAAGGCTAATACAATATATATATATATATATATATATATATATATATATATATATATATATATGTATATATATACAGAGTGGCCACTTTTTTAATGGGATTGTATTGGTAAGTTTTAAACCATAAGAGTTAGAAGGTCGGTCAAATGGAGAAAAAGTTGCATTCATAGAAGCATTGTCAAGCAGTTTGAACAAATCGAGATTATCAGGGCCGGTTATTGAGATATCATAAGGAAAGTAAATTCTGTCATTTTGATTTTTCTTTTTTTCCCACTTTATTTCGAATATTATCAAAAAATGTCACGGGAGTTTTTTATTCGACACTAAACTATCCTCATTTTGACATAATCAGATTTTGTATTAAACGTTTCGTACGCTCAGGGCCACCCTCAACCTCCTTTTTTTCAATACGGACCTGCATATTTTATGACACTTTTTGGAATAACTTTCAACGCTAAATTCAACAATATATCATACAATGTCATTCAAAGTTGATTTTCAGGTGATTTTGACCCCTATCCAAATTTCTTTGGGTCGGATCTGTATTACATTTAGGTACCTTTAGTTCAATTAACAACATGCAATACATTTCGGTAAGAAAATCAACTTACTCATCTTCAACTGAATGGAACGTAACAGAATAAAAGCAAGAAACAAGTAATAATTATTTACAAATTTCAAGAGGTGAAAAACCTAATTCATAATAATTAAACGAAACTATCATTTGATGAAAGAAAAATCAAATGATTATTCGAAAGTAAATGATGAACATTAATGAAGTAAGTGTTCGAAATGCCCACCATTTTGTAAAATGCACTTTGCGGTTCTGGAACCCATACTTCTTATACATTTGCTTATTTCGTCTCCTTGAATACCTTCCAATACATTCTCAATCTTCTCGCGAGGAATCATTATTGTTGGATTTGTCATTTGTTTCGTTGAAACAAATTACAGAGTCGAAATTCATTTTGAGATCATTACGATATAATTTTTACAAGGCTTAGTACTCAAATTTAAAATAATTGTATTCGCGTCTCTTGACTATTTTATTAACAGCAGTTTTTGATAAATTGCATTCACCGTACAAAACTATATCGCAATGATCCTGAGAGAAGGTTGCAATTCTGTGATTGGTTTCAATGGAAGGTGCGGAATAACAACAATTTTGCGCACAATATCATTTGGGGAGACGAAACGACATTCACGAATTCTGGCATGTTCAATCGAAGGAACAAACATTTTCATGCCACAGAAAATCCTCACTTAATTCATGAAGTTAGACAACAATATCGTTTTTCTTTGAACATATGGTGCGGTTTGTTGAATAATAAATTACTGGGACCCTATTTTATTGACGGCAACCTAACTGGAGCAAAATATGTAGAAATTATAGAAGAAATGTTGGATGATCTTCCTATACGGTATCGGCGTAATAGTCCATGGTTCCAACAAGACGGATGTGGTCCACACAACTCAAGAAAAGTCACAGACAATCTAAATCGAACTTTTCCCGATTCATGGATTGGAAGAAGAGGTCCAGTAGAATGGCCTGCCAGATCTCCGGATTTGAATCCGCTGGATTTTTATTTGTGGGGATATCTCAATAATAAAATTTATAATACTACGAACCCGACAATAGAGATTCTTCGCGAGAAGATTGAGAATGTATTGGAAGGTATTCAAGGAGACGAAATAAGCAAATGTATACGAAGTATGGGTTCCAGAACCGCAAAGTGCATTTTACAAAATGGTGGACATTTCGAACACTCACTTCATTAATGTTCATCATTTACTTTCGAATAATCAATTGATTTTTCTTTCATTAAATGATAGTTTCGTTTAATTATCATGAATTAGGTTTTTCACCTCTTGAAATTTGTAAATAATTATTACTTGTTTCTTGCTTTTATTCTGTTACGTTCCATTCAGTTGAAGATGGGAATGTATTGCATGTTGTTGATCAAACTAAAGGTACCTAAATATTATACAGATCCGACCCAAAGAAATTTGGATAAGGGTCAAAATCACCTGAAAATCAACTTTGAATGACATTGTATGATATATCGTTGAATTCAGCGTCAAAAGTTATTTCGAAAAGTGTCATAAAATATGCAGGTCCGTATTGAAAAAAATGAGGTTGAGGGTGGCCCAGAGCGTACGAAACGTTGGATACAAAATCTGATCATGTCAAATTGGGGATAATTTACTGTCGAATAAAAAACTCCTACGACATTTTTTGATAATATTCGAAATAAAGTGGGAAAAATAGAAAAATCAGAATGACAGAATTTACTTTTCTTATGATATCTCAATAACCGGCCCTGATAATCTTGATTTGTTTGAACTGCTTGACAATGCTTCTATGAATGCAACTTTTTCTCCATTTGACCTACCTTCTAACTCTTATGGTTGAAAAGTTACCAATACAATCCCATTAAAAAAGTGGCCACTCTGTATATATATATATATATATATATATATATATATATATATATATATATATATATATATATATATATATATACCTGTGTAACAGGATCATGGTACACCCCCCGTATCTCCTTTAGTTTTGAAGGTAATTGATTGAAATTTGAGATATCCCATATACATAATAAACGGCACTTTTTGACCTACAAATCATTTTTTTTTCACTTCTGGTTTCGCCGGAAGTGATACCAACTTTCGATTTTCAATAGAACACCCTGTATATTATTAATTTCTGAAATCTGCATAATTTTCTGAATCTAATGATACTACATAAGTGACATTCAAACGTCAATATTTTTGATAATTCAATTTTTAGTTTTCCATTTAAGGGTGCCATGATGGTTCCGATTTATTCCAATTCGCCCGTCTAATGCTAAAAAAATCTAAATCTCGTCAAAAATACTGAATTGTGTTTTTTATGAGCAAATAAAGTTCATCGTAATCGATTTTAGGGTAAAACTCAATTTTTTCAAATGGAACCATATTGATACCGTGGTACCATTCATTAGTACTATTAATAAGGAATTTTTTCATACCTGTTAATAAAATGTGCGATAAATACAATCAAAATTACAGCTAAAAGAAAATAAGATAATACAATTACTTTGTTTTAATTTAATGCTAAGAAGTTACTAAGGTGGCTTTGAAATACAAAAAATGAACACAAAACATTACAACAATTGTTCGAAATGCTGTCCATTAACGTCAATGCACTTCTGAACTCGCAAGCTTCGAATGCCTGTTGAAGGTAATCAGTTACTGAGGAGGCTTTGAAAACAATGAAATTATTCATTCAGATTGTCAAATAAATAGGTATTGGTTTATCGGTGTTTTTATTGTGTATTGGAAAAATCTTTAAATTTGTTGTTATTTTTATTCAAAATGCCCCACATTTATACAAGGGATGAAAAAGTGGACATGTTAATTATTTATGGGGAATGTAGAAAAAATGCCGTTGCGGCTAGAAACCTTTATGCCAACCGATATCGTGATAGCCAATGTCCAGCGAGAAATTATTTTAATCGTCTTGAAAATCAATTCTGAAGAGATCCCGAAGAAAACGTTATCATTGACGAAGGAACGGAAATTAATGTTTTAGCTCGAATAGAAGTTGATAAGACTGTTTCTTTAAGGCAAATTGGGTTCGAATTGGAAATTAGTCACCAAACGGTAAGCCGAATCTTGCACAAACATAATTATAAATCTTTCAAATATCAATTGCACCAGCACCTGTACGGAAATGATTATGAACGTAGGATGGAATATTGCAATTGGATCTTGCAGAATAATGTGCAGCCAAACAATGCTTTTTTTGGGAAGGATTTTATTTTCGGACGAGTCTAGGTTTACAAATATTGGATTATTTAACCGACAAAATACAAGGTATTGGTCACAAGAAAATCAAAATTTATTGAGGGAGGGTAACTTTCAAGTGCGGTTCGGTTTCAATGTTTGGCTTGGAATACTCGGTCGTAGAATCATTGGTCCAATAATATTTGAAGAACGCTGACTGGAGATAGATACTTAGGATTTCTGCAAAATGAAATTGAGGACAGGTTAACTGAATTACCTTTCCATCTACGACAGGGAATGTATTTCCAACAAGATGGAGCTCCTCCCCATAGTTCAAGAATAGTAACTGATTACCTTCAACAGGCATTCCAAGAAAACGTAATTCCGACAAATGGTCCTGTGCGATGGCCTCCAAGGTCACCTGATTTGACACCTCTTGATTTCTTTGTTTGGGGCCATTTAAAAAACATTGTCTATGCAACCGTTGTTACAACCCGCGAAGACCTGGAGTTGCGAGTAAGACGCGCAATTAATGGTATAACGGCCCAGCAATTAGCGAACGTTCTTCAAGAAACAGCTATGCGAGTTCAGAAGTGCATTGACGTTAATGGACAGCATTTCGAACAATTGTTGTAATGTTTTGTGTTCATTTTTTGTATTTCAAAGCCACCTTAGTAACTTCTAGCATTAAATTAGAACAAAGTAATGGTATTATCTTATTTTCTTTTAGCTGTAATTTTGATTGTATTTGTCGCACATTTCATTAGCAGGTAGGAATAAATTCCTTATTAAGTGTACTAATAAATGGTACCACGGTACCAATATGGTTCCATTTGAAAAAATTGAGTTTTACCCCAAAATCGATTACGATTAACTTTATTTGCTCATAAAAAACGCAATTCAGTATTTTTGACGGGATTTCGATTTTTCTAGCATCAGATGGGTGAATTGGAATAAATCGGAACCATCATGGCACACTTAAATGGAAAACTAAAAATTGAATTATCAAAAATATTGACATTTGAAATGTCACTTATGTGGTATCATTGGATTTAGAAAATTATGCAGATTTCAGAAATGTAATAATATACAGAGTGTTCTATTTAAAAATCGAAAGTTGGTATCACTTCCGGCGAAACCGAAAGTGAAAAAAAAATTATTCGTAGGTCAAAAAGTGCCGCTCATCATGTATATGGGATATCCCAAATTTCAATCAATAACCTTCAAAACAAAAGGAGATACGGGGGGTGTACCATGATCCTGTTACACACGGTATATATATATATATATATATATATATATATATATATATATATATATATATATATATATATATATATATTATATATATATATATATATATTTATATATATATATATATATATTTTATATATATATATATATTTATATATATATATATATATATATATTTATATATATATATATATATATTTATATATATTCCTTTCTTGGACATAAGGTTCATTTAAAAAGCAGAGGTTGTTATTTCATGCTATTTATAATTAATTCCAGACGTTTCAGCCAGGGTTTTGGCCTTTCTCAATGGGTCAGACATAAGCACAAACATAATGTTAATGAAAATATTTCACACACACACACACACACACACACAGATTTACAACTGAGTGAAAGACTACCACATATCTTGCATGTTTTGATTGCTTTTCGCAAAAACAATCAAAATAATTATGTTTGTGCTGATGTCTGACCCATTGAGAAAGGCCAAAACCCTGGCTGAAACGTCTGGAATTAATTAATAAATAGCATAAAATAACAACCTCTGCTTTTTAAATGAACCTTATGTCCAAGAAAGGAAAAACAAAAAAAAACATATACAGTGGTTCAAGAAAATAAACAACTAACAATATATATATATATATATATATATATATATATATATATATATATATATATATATATATATATGAATATCCCATTCCGGCATGATGATAGCCCCAAGAAGAAGGATCATTGAGGAGTACAAGGTGGCGTTTGTAGGTTTCTGAAAGTCCAGTTTATCTATATCCACAGTGATACTGACAAAGGAAAATCGAAAAAATTTACAAATATTTCAAAAATTAAAGAAGTTTCCGTGATTTTTTAATAATTTCATTCAACAAAGAATTCCGAAAATTTTCCCCAATTCAATCTGCCCCTTTCCGAGATCGTCATTGCAAATAAGTGAGTAAGGAACATCCGATTTAATTCCAAATGCCATGAAATATCATATCAGGAAAAATTCACAATAATAGCAACTAATTTGAGAATTTTACAACAAAATGCAGATGTCTTGCCTGTAAAAACAAGACATATTTGCTTATTTTTTTCAATATATTCAAGAGGATAAAAAAAGTCACTCCTTGTAGAGCCCTGATGAAAACAAAATATGAAAAATAAACACTTATATGTCGGTTTGAAAGTTATGACATGACTTCATTTGAAGACCTCTGTATCGGAGCCTTGGGTGGAGAAGAATTGTGTGATCTGAATATGTCGAGAATTGGGAGTTTCTGATAATTAAGAATTTACTTTTCATTATGATATCCAAATTGTGGTTTCTCCATCTATCAAGATTTATCAAGATAAACTGCACACAATTTAAAATAGTAATACTTTCAAAACCATCTATCACTAATTAGAAAAAAGTAATTTAAAGTATGCCGTACTGAGCTAGTAACCATATTATAGAATAATTATTTAAATGAAATGTAATATACCCCGATTTTTAAACGGATTTAAAAGTATAAAATAATTTCTCCTTGCCCCATATAGATTCATAACCCTATACAGATTGTTCTGAAAATTTGTGATAGTGAATTTTCACTAGCTATGGAAAATACTTATAAGATTTAAAACGAATAACATGGTGCGCGTATTTTATTGCACTGCAAATTATATGAATTGTGTGAGTTTTCTCAACGTTTGCTACTCCCTAAACTCCTTATTATTATCTATTGTATGCGCCCCACGTTTTTCGTTTCAAATCTTACAATCTGTAAACATTGTGGGGTATGAATTTTCTTGGAACAATCTGTATGGAGTTATAAATCTGTATGGGGCTGGAAAAATAGTATATTAAAGTATAAGTGGATAAAAAGGGCTTTAAAACACGCGCGATTTTTCGAGCACGACGGCGCAGCCGGAGTGCTCGAAATAGAGCAAGTGTTTTTAAGACCAGTTATCCACGAATACTTTACGTTATTTTTTTTTATTGGTGCACTTTGAAGTCATATATACTGGTATTATTACTACAAAAAATAGAAATAAGGACTAATAATGCCAGAAGGTTGAATTCGTGATGTGACATCAGTATACCTTTCGTTGTCATGGAAATGAGAAAAACATTCATTTGCAATTTGTTACCAAAGATCAATATTTGTTGTCACCAGAGATCAAAAATGAATGATTCTAATATCGATTTTTTGAATAGTGAGGCAGAATCGCGGTTAATACCGCAAAAATCCAGTGATATATATAAAAAAAATATGAAAAGTTCATCAAATGGATGGAGGAGCACATATAAATGAACGAATTGTGAGTAATATATTATTTGACGTTACAAGGTACTCCTGTCAGATCAAAAATTTGTCATTTAGACTTCACGTTTCTTGATTTGTTGATGTTGTCATGGTTACCTTTAAAAAACGCGCGTTTTTTAAAGTTCGATTTAAACACGCTGAGGCGTGCTTTAAATAGGTAAAAAGGGGCACCAATGAAAAAAAAATTGTTATACTTCTTAATCCGTTTTAAAAACGTCGTATATTGAAAAAATATATTCAAATAATTATATTCTGGTTTTTAGTCTTGTATGTGTGAAATTTTACAATCGATTTTAAAACAACTTGATGAGATTATGACAGAGACAGTTTATTTCAGTTTCTCTTCATATGTCTGTTTGTTTGTTTGTCATCCAGTTCTGACTGGATGACAAGTTTCAAGTCTCTAGCTCATCGGGAAGTTAGTTGAAAATCAATTGCTCCTTACTATTCTTATTATTATTACAGACAAACAAACAACCAGACAGACAGACAACAAGGCAAGTTGATATTGCATTGTCATCTAATTCTAAGCTATGTTTAGAGTTTCAAGTCTGGAAGTTACTTCAAAATTGATTGCAAAATTTTTAGCGAACAGCCAAACAAGAAAAAGCGAGTTAATATAAAGTAGGTAAAAATACAATGGAAGAAGTTCATAGAGTTTTTGTGAAGAACCTGGATTCCAAGTTGAATGAGAAAAACTTACGTCCAGAGGAGTAAAATAAATTTGTATCTCTTTCACCTCTTATATTTTTTCATCTTTTTTTGTGATTATCAACTCATTGATCCTTCAGTAACGAAACATTGTATAACAGTTAGAATTATAATTTGTATAATATGTAACACATGTGTATATTAATCCGGCGCTATGGAATGCAAATATGTTTGTTGTGGTTTGTTCTCCAAATAAATGAATAATGGACAAAAATAAATGAATAATGGAAATAATTGAGTTATGTGATTCGTTTTACACAGCTGATACCCTTTCCAGGCACCGTCTATCAGCATTTTATGCCACTATCTTCCCATCTCAGTTTTTCGGTAATGTGTGGCAAGTTGATTCGCAGTCGTTTGCTATAGTGGCAGGCCTGCTAGCCATATCATTGGGTTCAAATCAAGTCTCTCTTGGTGAACCAGGCCTGCCTGCATGACCCTTTTCACAATGTGGTTTTCCTTCTTTGTTCTATGTGGTCATTGTAACTAAATTACCATGAGAATTAATAATTTTTGTTGACCCTGTATGTTCCTTTCATTTGAAGTCAATTCGCTCGATTGAAAACCAAGTACCTGAGTACTATCTATAGTATGCTGGTTATATTTCTTTCTTTTGATTTGAGTCAGATAACATAGAACTATTAGGAATAATTTAGGGAGATTTGGATCCTTCGCTAACTTTTGATTGAAAATTTTAAGGTTTATACAAAAATAGTTTTTTTTTATTTGAGCCAGATTACATAAAAATATCAAAAGTGTTCAGAGAGATTTGAACTCTTCTCCAATTTTTGATTGTAGAGTTTGAGGTTTATAGAAAAGTAAAAATGATGTTGCACTGAATAAATGTCCTATTTTTTCTGAAACATGATTTGTTAGCCTAATTGTTTTTTTTTCAGAAGCATAATCAAATTCTGAAATCTACGTTTTTGATTGGCTGCGCTATCGTTTTTTTTTTAATTTGAATGCAGGACACTGTTCCGTTGAGCTTGTGTTTATAATTCAATTATGGCGTCATATACAGGGTGTTTCATAATTGAATGCTGACAATCCTTGGTTGATTTTAAGAAAAATTCTTCATATGAACATAGGTCCGCAACCGCTTCATTTCTAAGATACAGGATGTTGAAATTTAACAAAAAAATCAGTTCTTCCCCAATATCTCTAAAAACGCTTTGGCTTTTTCTCCTAATTTTGGCTCATGCAGGTTACGCATATTAATACATTTTTTCCATGATAACGGATTTCCTAATGTTCATCAGTGGCGTCCCTGTTAACATGCCCTGTCATATTTTGGATCAAAATAATGGTACGCCACTGTCTTTTTTCCTAATGAATAATATTTTTGTGATTGTCCTCTATCTTCTCATAAAAATGGTCTCCTACCTTTTTTTTTGTCCGGCGAACGGTTTTTGAGTTACAAAATAAAATGCATTCATTTACTTGTCCCTATGCGAAATCAGCCGTTGAAGAGTGGTAGTATTATCTTGTGGGCTAGTGACATCTAGTATGCTAAGAACACATTTCGTTGTTTCCAACATAAACAATTTTGACAATTCTTTAGTTAGATACGTGATACTATTTACGTTATAAAAACTTGTTAATTAAAAAAAAATATGGTAAATTTTGCAAATACCTAATTAGCAGACATGCATTACTTGTATGGGCTTGCTGACGGGAACGCATATGAAGCCAGGCGACTGTATCAAGAGCGCTTCCCAAATAGAATGGTTCCTGATGCTCAAACGATTTCAAGCACCCACAGAAGGTTATGTGAAACAGGAAATTTTGAGCCAAATCATCACATGAAAGGAGCACATCGGACTGCAAGAACTACAGCAATTGAGGTAGCTGTTTTAAATTCAGTTGACGAAAATCCTGAAATAAGTACGAGGCAAGTTGCCAATAATTTGAATATTGCCTATATTCTAGTATGGAGGATTCTTCATGATTATTTATTATATCCCTATCACATTCAACGGGTTCAGGCTCTACTTCTTCGAAACTTTCCATTACGAGTGAATTTCTGCCAATGGTTTCTCCAAGAAGTTACCGAAAATCCTTTATTTGACAGGGAAATTTTATTCACGGACGAAGCTAGTTTTACTAAAAACAAGATCAGAAATTTTCATAATAATCATTTTTGGGCCGAGGAAAATCCGCATGCAATCGTGGAATCTCATCACCAGGAGCAGTTCTCATTAAATGTCTGGGCTGGAATTATTGGAGATTACCAAATTGGACCTTTTTTACCACGCAGATTAAATGTACATAATTATCGCCGATATCTTGAAGATAATTTGCCAATTCTGTTGGAAGATGTTCCTATTTTAATGCGAAATTGCATGTGGTTTATGCACGATGGTGCACCTGCTCATTTCAGTGCTCTGGCACGCGAATATTGAAACCAAAACTTTCATAATCGCTGGATAGGTCGTGGGGGAACAGAGTCATGGCCAGCTAGATCCCCAGACTCAAGCAGTCTTGATTACGTTATTTGGGGACATCTCAAGACATTGGTGTACTGTCAACGAATTCTAACCGAGGAAAAATTGCGAAACCGCGTAATAGTGTCCTGTGAAGCAATAAGGAGTACTCCAGGAATTTTCCAAAGAGTACGCAAGTCAATGACAAGGAGGGCTGAAGCGTGCATACTTGCAGGAGGCGGACATTTTGAACAATTAATTTGATTTTGGTATTTTTTGTTTATAATAGTTATGTTTTTAAAAATAAAAAATGTATTTTTATGCGTACTTATTACTAAACCGAAATAATAAAATTATTGAAATCTTGCCTAGATCCTTTGGTTACCACAATTCTGAAATTAGGACTAAGAGAAAAAATCGAATAGGGACCAGCAAATGAATGAATTTTATTTTCTAAATCAAAAACCGTCAGCTGGACGAAAAAAAGGCATGAGATCATTTTTATGGAAAGATAGAGGACAATTACAAAAATAATATTCATTTGGGAAAAAGACAGTGGCGTATCATTATTTTGATCAAAAATATGACAGGGCATGTTAACAGGGGCGCCACTGATGAAAATTAAGAAATTCTTTATCATGAAAAAAAATGTATTTTTATGCGTACTTTGCATGTACCAGAAGTGAAGAGAAAAGCCAAAGCGGTTTCAGAGATATTGGGGAAGAAGTGATTTTTTTGTTAAATTTCTACATCCTGTATGTCAGAAATAAAGCGGTTGCGGCCTATGTTCATATGAAGAATTTTTCTTGAAATCATCCAAGGATTATTGCCCTGTACGATCAGCATTCAATTATGAAATACCCTGTATACAGAATTATTCCAGATAAATATTAATTTTAAAATCTAAAAAACCCTCGACACAAAAAATTCTGAAGAGCAAAAAAATTGTATGTGTTAGCCCTTTAAGTTTAATATAAGTAGTAATATTTTGATCCAAGCGTCGTCGTGGCGGGGGACCTACTTTAGTTGTTTTTTTTTAATTTTATTTACTTAGCGGTCTCTCGACGCGACGACGCTTGGATCAAAATATTAGTACTTATATTAAACTTAAAGGGCCAATACATATTATTTATTTACTTTTTAGAGTTTTTTTTGTGTCGTTTTTTTTATAATTTCTACGTTCATGCAAAAAACAAAACTTTATTGAACTATATTCAGTGGAAAAGGTGGTTCTTTATTGCACTAGTGCAATGAAATGTTCATTGCACTCATCTGTCATTCTACTACAGCGTTTTGTGATCATGACAAACATAAACGTTCAAATCGACGACATTTAGTCCATTTTCTGTGATATTGTATAACATTTCAAACAATTGCATATTTTATATCATTTTCAATCATAATTATTGTATACTGGATTACGGAATTGCATTAATCAAAAATGCTAGTGCTAATTAATTATTAAATATTTTGCTATTAATTTACGCTTTTTATTTTCCCACACTTAGTGCCACCTGAATAAAACATTTTTCGATTTTTGTATGAACGTAGAAAAAATATTGTATGCAACTCGTGTTGTCCAACTTGGCCTGACAGCCTCGTCGGACAACTTCACGTCGAGTACAATAAACACTTACTTTTTACACTTGTTGCATAAATAACTTTTAAATTTAAGTTTTATTTTATGCTTTTTGAACCTCATATATTACTACATGCTACGATACTGTCATTCATTCACTTAATCCCATTTAATCGCCTCCCACGTTCCTAGTAAGTACCGTACCCCATCGTGCCTTATTATATTCAGCACTGTACCATATCAAATCGTGTTGATTCATTTACTCAATCCCATCCATTCTTTAATCCACTTTGAATATTCATACACTAATTCGCCACAAACGGTACTACGTCGTATACCAACATTTCATATCGATTGAACGAGTGAAAGTAGCTTAAAATTTCTCACCAATTAATCATCATTTCTCTCTCCCGCTCCATCATCAGACCCTGATCACCATCTATCTATATCATATTCATTGAGACCATGCCAATGAGGCCAAACACGATACCTCTGCTGTTAGTTGGTGAGGAGTTGGGTATCCTGTAGATTCCAGGTGATGCTGCAGGTCAAAGTTACCATGTTCTTGCAATGCCATCCGTTCATCAATTAGAAAAGAGCTGATGATCTTCAAACGGCCGAACAGATTTTCTTGAACCATAGCTAATAATACTCTCGATCAAGACATCTCTCAAAAAAAAAACAAATCGGTTCATCCGTTTGGGAGCTACGGTGCCACAGACAGATACACACGTTAAACTTATAACACCCTCTGTTTGCGTCGGGAGTTAAAAACGATTCGAGTCAAACACTATCCTGTTCAACGTTCTCGAAACTTCCACCAAAAAAATAATTTCTCCTGAACCACACTGTGTAAGTATTTAGGTGGGTACCAACCTTGTGCGGTCACCCGGATGTAAATACATATCACCAAGAACAGGAAGAATAACGGAAAACCAATCACAAGTTGTGCAATGCACATAAAGAGATGAAGAACGCATTTCGACCTGTGAAAGATCAAGGATCACAGCATGACCTAAAATCTCCATTATTTGAAAATAAATGTCAAGAAATACCAAGGTGAACATCTCGCAAGTTTACTTCCTATCGAATTCGAAATTTACGGCACTTCAAGGCACCGAATATGAATTCGATGAATAATACGTAATTATCGAAATTACAATGTATTACTCTTGACCATGATGTTCTCCATGGTAAATTATTCGCATTATATATCAAATTGGATGAGTAATCTCCTCTCAACATTGTTCGGCCTCAAATATATCATAATACATTGTAGCCCTTGATTCTACGAAGGAAATGTTATTCGCAAACAAGGCAACAAGGAGAATGGATGTCGAGAATTCTTGTTCAATAAAAATCTTAATGGATTTTGAGATAAACAATCAGTGAATCAATCTCACACTGAAAATACTGTGATCACAGATAAAACAGATGAGTTATTGATTGAGGGTTATTTCTTCGGGGGAGCACTCTCGACACATTTTTCCTTTTAATCAACTTCTATAATGTAACAGAATGAAAATATAGGAACGAAGAATAATTTAATTCACTTTTTATACAGGGTGATAAATGATAGGTCCGACAATAAGGCACATTCTAAAAAAAATATTCATATACAGGATGTCCCAAAATAAGATACAGAACCAAGTTCTGTTATTTTATGGCAAACCTCTATGTTTGCTACATATTTGGACTGCACTGTCGCTCTAACTCACTTGGGTTTCTGAGACATATCTGCAATAGTTTTTGAACTGGGTGAACTGGGAACTAGGTGAACTGGGAGTCGATGTTCCATCGCCTACTACGATTTTTTGAAACTTCCTCAAATGCAACACCCTATATTTTATTGCATCATTGCATGGTATTTTTAAGAGCTTTTTACTCTAATAGGATTTGTGGGGTCTACTTAGTGAAATTTACGAGATTTGTTGCAAAATAAGAAATGTTGATGATTTTTTTTGGACAAAAAAGGATCTAGTAGGCGTTGTCGTTTAACACATCCATACAATCCTAAAGAGAATATGTTCAACAAAATGAAATTGTAATAGAAACAGGAGTATATTACAAAGGAAAAAATGTTGACAGAAAAGGAAGATTAATAGGAAAAAATTTAAAAATTTTGAGGGAAGGCTTTTTATAAATACTCAAATAGGTCACCATCATGTTCCACACAAGTTGCTAGTTTTCTAGTAAATGAGCCCCGAACTCTAGCAAGCGTTGCTCCATCAGTTGAACGAAAGGCTTCCGTGATCCTGTTTTTCATATCATCTGCAGTTGTTGGACGATCTCTGAAAACTCTTTCCTTCACGTACCCCCAAAGAAAGAAATCGCACGGGCCGATCTGCCTATCCAACGATTAGAATAGGATTGATATAAAAATTATAGCACCATCCTATGGTTATGCACTGCAGCACCATCGTGTTGCTACCACATGGTCCTTCTGGTGTTCAAATCCACTTCTTCTAACATTCTAGGAAGATATTCGCAAAGAAAATGAAAATAACTGTCACCATTCAGCACATTGTCGAAAAAGTAGAGTCCAATTATGTGATTCCCAATAATTCCTACCCAAACATTATGCATCGCTTTTGGTGATCAACAGTCCTCAGCCAGTGGAGATTTTCGATTGCATAATGCATATGATGTCTGTTGACCGACCCGTTGTTCTTAAACGTTGCTCCATCAGAAGACAGAATTTTGTTTTTGTTTGTTTAAAGTATTATAATCCTCGTCAATCATGCCTTTCATTTCAATAAAAAGGCAACTCTTCTTGTAAAATCATCACCAAACAATTCTTGATGTAGGTTCAGATGATAAGGGTGGAACTTATGATTTGTTTGCTAATATGAACAGGATGTTCATAAAATCAGTTGTGGAACCATCTGCGACTGAAAGGTAAAATTTAAGCACTCCTATAGATGAATGAGGAAAGAGGAATGTTTTCCAAAGAGCGATACCCACCCGAAATCATTTGTAACATTGATGCAAAAGTGACATCGCATTCACTAGGTCTTCAATACATTTTTGTCAACGAAAATCTATTTCAGGCTTCCACGATCATCAGAATGACCAGAAGAATTGGGAAACACATTTTCTAGAAGCAATTTCGCTATGGAAGCATGGAAAAATGTTAGAAACATTCATTTCGGAGTGACACATGGAATCAGTGTTTTTTTTTGACAGGTGACCTAGTGAATGCGATGCCACTCTTGCATCAATGTTACAAAGGATTTCTGGTGGGTACTCCTGTTTGGAAAACATTTTTTTAGCCTCATTCTTCTATATGAATTCTTAGTTGAGACTAGAATAGAAATTCTAATAATTATCTGAATGAAAATGCCAATTTTCACTTTAAGATAGTTTTTGAATTAGGGTCCATTCACAATGTCTATCAGATATAGTTCAATGGCCAGCGAGGCTTTGGCTCGGAAAGTAGTTGATTTCTGTTAGATATTACAAAAACTTAAATTTTTTCAATACAAATTTAATTGAGAATGTTTCCCTTTGCAACATGTGTGGATAACTTTTCGTGGGGCTGTTAGTAGCTGACTTCCAGTATTCAACAAAACGAAGCATAGATTGGGGTTGTATTTCTGCTCCCACACTGATGATTCAAATGTGAATCAATCTTTCGTATCGAACATAATCATCACTGCCCGGTGGCAGTATTGCCAACTTGAATATATTGCAAATGTTGAATATATTACAATAATATCAAAAAGTATCATGAAATCCGTCTCTAGAGTTCTTGAGATTATATCACAAGCTTTTATCAAACTTGCTCCGTTCGTATGTCATTCGTTCTGTCAGTCCTTCCGGTTCAACATTTGTAATCCAAGATGGCGGACGAGTTTTGTGATTATGGTACGATTCGATTCAAAATTGGTATGTGGGGGGTTTTCGGGGACAGATATTGTGAATATTTTTTGTCAAAATTCAAACATTTGAAATGACGGCTCCAAGATGGCGGACAAGTTTTGTGATTATGGTCCGATTCTATTCAAAACTTGTATGTGGGGGTTTTCGGACTCGGAGATTATGAACTTTTTGTCAAAGTTGAAATGACGGCTCATGGAATTTTTGTTAGAGAAAAAACAAAATGGCGCTCTAAGATGGCGGACGAGATTTGGGTTTATGGTCCGATTCGATTCAAAATTGGTATGTCGGGGTTTTCAAGGTCGAAAATTATTGATTTTTTCCTTCAAAATTCATAAAAATCAAAATGGCGGCTCCAAGATGGCCGATGGTCACTGTGTTTATGGTCCGATTCACTGACATTGGTTTGTGGGGGTTTTTGGGGTCGGAGATTATGAATTTAGTCGGAGATTATTGATTTTCAGTTAAAATTCATTAATTGAAGATGGCAACTCCAAGATGGCGGATGAGTTCATCTTTAGATGGTCTCCTCATTGAAGGACTAGATAGCGCAGAACTTACAGGAAAAAAAGGCCTCATTATAACGATGCTTTAACAAAAATGCATAGATTGAGGCGTACTTGAGTACTGAAAAGCACAAAATAGAATGATTTAAAAAAATTAATTAAAAGACAAGCATTTATTCAAATGCTCTAAAGAGTAAAAAATAATTTTGGATGTGTGACGTAGGTTATTCCGTGAGTTATAGATTAAAACGCTTGTCGCTTTTGTATTCGAACTTGTCTTTGAAAAGTTTTTTTAAAATTATTGTAGTTATCTAGCGTTACCACAAGAAGGCGAACTAGCTTTTCACCCGACTGCGCGGGTATGTATGTTTGTTACTGTTACTAGAGACCAAACGCGTGGGCTGATTATGATGATTCTTACGTCAATCGAATTGTCTTGATCTTGCGAGTGTCACTAGAGACATGACAGCAATCAAAATTCAAGATGGCGACAACCAGACGCCATGTTGTGAATAAAGACATTACAGTAAAA
Organism: Gonioctena quinquepunctata; assembly: GCA_018342105.1. Taxonomy (NCBI): domain Eukaryota; kingdom Metazoa; phylum Arthropoda; class Insecta; order Coleoptera; family Chrysomelidae; genus Gonioctena; species Gonioctena quinquepunctata. The sequence goes on along the minus strand of JAFIRS010003225.1, from coordinate 10,822 downwards.
TTCAAAATTCAATATGGCTACAACCAGACGCCATATTGTGAATAAAGACATGACGGTAATAATAAAAATTCAATATGGCGAGAACCAGACGCCATATTGTGATAAAATTCAATATGGCGACAACCAGGCGCCATATTGTAAAAAATCCCAACTGAAAACTGTAAAATTAAAAAAGTTAATTTAAAAATAAAAAAACGACTGCGTAAAAGTAAACTTAAAAAAAGATGGAAACAAGATGACCAGAAAATATTGTCAGAAAATTATGTATCAAGAACTATTGAACGTAGTACTGTAAACAATCTCACGCAATAATATATCTTCATTTTAAATTGAAGAAGATGCCTCCGTCTGCGTGAGATTGTTTACAGTATTAGGTTCAATAGTTAACCTCTTGAAACATAATTTTCTGACAATATTTCCTGGTCATCTTGTTTCCATCTTTTTAAAGTTCACTTTGTACGCAGTCGGGTTCTTTGATTTTTAGATTAATTATTTTTTCTATCATGATGAACGGCTCACACGTTAGTCAGGCAGTGTCAGATTTTAACCCACTATCGCTACCGCCAAACAAAGGATATTAAGTGATATAAGCTTTTAATATAAATAAGGGTAGAAAAAAATATGTATGAGGCTGGAGTGGAGTGCTATGCCTTCCATGGTATAGAAATAGCTATAAGTATATGTATTCTACTTGTAGATCTGCGGTTTGCCAAAAGAAGTTAATGGGTTATAGCTTGAATGTCTGGAGTTGTATATAAATAATATCAGGTTAGATGATCAGGAAAGATATATATATATATATATATATAATATATTAATATATATATATATATGAAATGCACAAATTATTATAGATGCGACATCTATAATTTGCGGAATGAAACTCAACCTAGTACTGGTGGGCTCCCTTGGAATTGACACAAAGGCTCTTTTTCTCCTTATATATATAAATATATATATAAACATATATATATATATATATATATATATATAGGGTGTCCCATATAAATCTCCGCAGGCAATTATCTGGGATATGTAAGATGATATCCATATTTCGTGAATACAGATGATCTTGATGTCAAAGGGTTCTCTTATTTACTAGGCGTATCCGTTAGGGCGTCGCGACACCGACGCCAATTTTTTCAAATTCTTTTTACGATTCTGCATCAAATTCTCAATTCAGCCATATAGCACACACATAGTTTCCCGTGAATACTGATGAAAAACAGCAATTTTAAAATCATCTACATTTTGTGGACGTCGCATATAATAAACTGAGTCTTCAATATATCCCCACAAAAAGAAATACAGTGGAGTCATATCTGGACTTCGAGCTGGCCATGGTGTTGGACCCTTATTTCCAATCCATTTATAATTGAAAATGTCATCCAAATATTTGGTAATTATTTTATTATTATGCGGAAATGTACCATCTTGTTTAAACCACATATTCACTCGAGTTTATACTGGTAAATTCTCCAAGGAAAATCAAGTACCTCTCTCCATTGAGAATTCCTTCGTGAAAATGAGGTCATATCAAATAACTATCAATGATTCCGCACCAAACACTCAGACTGAAATCTCGTTTCTTGAATCCAATGAGGGTTCACGTCAGACCAATAGTGACAATTATGTTTGTTCATTAAACCGTTGTTATGGCTTTCATGACCCCATAATATTTTGTCCAGAAACTGATTATCATCATGAATACGGGTGGATAACCATGAAGTGAAGTTCAATCTCCTATCAGCATCTTCTAAATATGGGAATATATTATAGTTATGAATAATGAACAATGAAGATCATTACCTGGCTGTAGTCCTTAAACCAGATGTATTTTGTAGGGATGAAATTTGTTTTTTGACAATATACGTTGTATTGACGATTTCGAAATATCACAATCTATTGCTACTTTTCTGGTAGAACATTGTAGTTCCAATACAATTTGACCTAGCACTGCAGCAGTGTGATTCTCATCTGTAGCCGTTTTTTGTTTTTTTTTCGCTTTTTTTCATTAAAACATTCATTTTGTGCCAAAGATTTGGCTAAGCTAGTGATGTTTTGTCTGGCGGTAATCTTCTGTCGGGATACCGATTAGCGTATATTCTCACTGCTTCTTTTGCATTCCTTCTTGCTTCGCCATAAATACATATCCTATCCAACTTTTCATCATTCGAAAATTGAACCATTTTTCAAATTTACGAAAAACCAATACAAAACTGGATACACTTTTGTAAAATCTGACAGGTTTTCTGACAGATCGATGAATACTCGTATTATTGCATATATTTTGACGCTTTCATGGCCCTCTTTATAATATGCAATAAAGTTGCTGTTTTTCATCAGAATTCAAGGGAAACTATGAGTGTGCTATATGCCTCAATTCAGAATTTGATGCAGAATCGTAAAAACCAATGAAAAATGTGGGATGCCATTCAAAAAAATTGGCGTCGGCGTCGCGAAGCCCTATCGGATGATGCCTTATTTATGGATCTCTTCGTAAATAAGAGTACCCTTCGACATCAAGATCATCTGCTTTCACGAAATATGGATATCATCTTTCATTTCCCAGATATTTGCCGGCGGACTTTCATATATATATATATATATATATATTTCCTGATGCAGAATAGTGATTCCTTCAATTTATACTCTTTAAATTGTTAATATTTTCATATTTATATTCGCTATTTCAGCAAGATTTTAATAATCTACAAAATTCCATGGAATAGCATTCATATACCGGATTATTCAGGAAAACAATGTTCATCTCCGAATGAAATATTCATTATAAAAAAAAAGTTTCTCATAACATGATTAATTTTTTCCACTGTACATTGAAAAATTTTCAATCATTGAAAAATTTTCAATCATACATGGATTAACTTCCATAAATATGTACTCTGGTGGTGATCGGTCAGTTGAATAGATCTGTGGCTGAGATAGTTATAAGACTCAATTAGTTTAGTGGAGTTCGGAGTTGGCGTGTGGATATCTGTGAGTTTCCTGTATAATGGGTAGGTAAAAAAATCGTTGACTTTCGTGAAAATGAAAATATCTAGCAAACGGAAAGGAGTGCCAGTTTCGGTTTCCAATGGGTACTATATGTTGGGATGGATGTCGTTGAGATGAACAGGGAATCTATGGAAGGTTTCGGAAGTATGGGACAATATAGGTAACTGCATATGTTAGCAACTCATCTGAACGAAGCTTGTGATCCAATTACTGTATTAATCTCGAAAGCCTCCATGTAAAGGTTTACAAAAACTGAAGATATGATTGCTTGTGCCGTTAATGATTTTCATGAGTCAATCCGCTCATGAATGTTTTAGCCGCACGACACCAGCAAGGGGATATCTTAAAATTCTTGTATCAGTAGTCTTGAGTATATTTACTGATGGAGGTTATTCATAGTAGCCAGTGATTGTAAATAAAAAAATATCCCATATACATTGCCCTTTAGTTAGTTGGAAAATGACCTGCTACCTCATTAATAATCGAGAAAAAGGGGAATTCGTAAAAGTTTTCATTTGTCAATTGTAATCAACTTTTTGTCAATCAATAAATTACGCTACTACAAAAACAAAAAAAAACATTTTCCAAAGACAATTCGGTGGAAGGTGCGTTCTAATTTCAATATATTCACACTCAGTTTTCAAATTAAAGAGAAACTTGGCCGATGGATTGTTCTGCTTGAGCTCTTCATTTTCGCAGAAAAAAAATTAAAAGAAAAGCGGCGCTTGGGCAGAATTAAGCAATATAATTAGTCACAATAATATAAATAAGACTATGAAAGTTGGGAACTTCAATCAATATATTAATTTCCATTCAGTTGAATGTCATGACTGTCAGTATTTCGTGTAAAGGCATCACAACTCCCATATGTTTTTTAATACAAGTTGATGATACTTTTTCCATTCGTGTGAACGATCAGATAGCAGACCAGACAGGAAAGCATTTTATTACAAATGTCTTCTATAATGGATAATATGAATGTTGATTGCTACAAAAAGGCAAACAAGTACGACTCGTGCATTAAGGGACCCGTTTTATTACTACTGCATCTGTGACCGAATTGGTTGACTGTTTATGATTTTCACATCTGGAATTCAATATACCGGGTGACAATGGGACTTCACTTATCAACCGATTCGAATGAAATTTTGTACATAGATATGAGACACAATTTCGGATTGACATACATATGAAAACAAAATGGCCGACTTCCGGTTTCGCCAGAATAGCCACCAACTTCGATTTTTCAAATGGAACATCCTGTATGTTTGATGTTTTTCGGATTCTACGGCTCAAGTTGCAAACGACAGTATTGCCAAATTTTTATTTTACAATTGAAAAAAAAATATTTCTCAATATTTTTTTTAGCCCAGGAGGCCTTGATCAGGTTAAAATCTATACTAATTTAGTGATAGTCATTTCATCGATAAGATCAATAACAAATCCTACAGCAGGAATTGAAATTTTCTGAACGCATTTTTAACGAAAAAATAGTTTTTTTCAAATGGTACCTACCGAGGGCTGTCTTGCCATTCGATAGAGAATTTAATTACCAATTCAACGATATACATTGTGTACCACTTTCTTTTTATTCAAAACTTAGAGAGCCTTCCAACAAAATGAAATCAATCTGAAAAAATTGGTAGGTAACATGACATCTAATCATTCTTTCGAAATTAACTTCAGAATGGTAACAATAAATTACCAAAAATAATCGAATTGACAATATGTAATGATCCTAAACGCATTACATAAAAGATAACTTTAATATAATCAAACTGTTTGAATAAATCTAACGACTGAAACAGTGAAACATTCAACGTACAAATTATTACTCACAATACCATTATCCAGTTTTCAATAGAAGAGTTTCACAACCATCGAATAGTCATTTTATTCATTAATGACCAATGACCACATAGAATAGTTCTATTTATTGTACACCTCATCACATTTATCAGTTCGTGAGCAGGAGTTTCCTGAAATGTGCGCTCAACTCTATCTCTCAAGTCCTCCAAAGAAGTTGGTCTCCTGGAGTATACTTTGGATTTTATGTGACCCTATAAATAGAAATCAATAGGGGTTAAATCGGACGATCTGGCTAGCCATCCGATTGGACCATTTGTTCCAATCCATGTCCGCCAATAGGTATCATTAAGATATTGCCGAGCAATAATTAGCATTATGTGGTCCTGCACCATCCTGCTGAAAAAACATATTTTCCCTGATGTTCTCAAGTAAATCGTTGATATTATTTTGAATATCGTTCTCTAAGAATTGTAGATATCTTTGGACCGTCAAAGGCCCGTCGAAAATTGGTCCAATGATTCTTGGCCCTATGATTCCTACCCAGACGTTGAATCCAAATCTTCCTTGAAAATTACCTTCTCTCAGCAACCTAGGATTTTCTTGAGCACAATACCTCGTATTATTCCTATTGAACATACCATTATTCGTAAACCAAGACTCATTTGCAAACAGTATCTTCGAAACAAAACCATTATTCAAATCATGATGACGCAAATACAATAAGTTAGTCTCCGTTCTGGGTCATTTTCATATAGATGCTGATGCAAACTGTATTTATAAGAGCAATATTTATGTTTTCTCAATACTTTTCTGGCACTTTCCCTGCTGATCCCACATTCAATTTCCAATTATCGCACTGAGGCAGATGGAGAAAAATGAACATATGCTAAAACATTAGTTTCCGCTTCTTCACTGACGATGAAGTGGATGTGGTTTTTATCTATTTGAAGAGGTCCTCGATGGGTGCCGTCTTAACGGATAACGAGTAGCGTATAGCATACTAGCATTGACAGCGTTGTACTGACATTCTCCGTATATCCAAATCATATCGATTTATTCGTTTCAAAAAACTTTTTACAAACGAAACGAGATGACAAGCAGAATTGGTATTTTACTTTTGACATGACATTTATCACCTACTGTTTTCCATGATTCCACGGCTACCTTTCATTTCATCAAACTTAAACGGATAACTCATTGGAATTCGTAGGCATCGTATAAAATATTGTACAAATTCAATACTTTATTGTTTTTAGATTTGAACAAAAAGAAAGTAGTACATAATGTATATCGTTGAATTGGTAAATCAAATTCTCTATTGAATAGCAAGATGACCCTCGGTAGGTACCATTTGGAAAAACGATTTTTTGGTTAAAAATGCGTTCAGAAAATTTCAATTCCTGCTGTAGGATTTGTTATTGATCTCATCGATGAAATGACTATGAATGAATATGAGTTACTGATGTAAATTAGTATAGATTCTAACCTGATCAAGGCTTCCTGGGCTAAAAAAAAATTGAGAAATTATTTTTTTTTCAATTGTAAAATAAAAATTTGGCAACACTGTCGTATGTAGTAGTCCCATTGTCACCCGGTATACACAAACACATAACATATTCCACACAAAACATGCTAAATGGGTAACTGGGAACAATGAATTAGAACAAAATGTATTATTTGCAGAAACTGAGAATCCAAAAAGTAGTTTCGCTGCTGTATCTTCCATAACAAGCGTGAGTAAAACATCAGCACAAAGAATATTATTAAAACATAAATATCACCCTTATAAACATAAATTTATATATACGTTGAAAGGAGGACATTACGAACGGAGATTTGGGTTCTGCGCTCTGCGCATGAGTACAGGGGGAGATAGAAGAATATACATAGTTTACAAAGTATGTGTTGTGTTCTGATGAGGCAAGTTCCACCTCAAATGGAGTAGTAGGTTTGCAAAATTGCCGGTGGTGGGCCGTCGAAAACCCAAATTTTAAAATACAATGCAAGGACCAATAGTCCTTTGAAACAAACGACTGGTGTGGTATTTTCAATAATAAATTAATTGGTCCATTCTTTTTCCGTGACAATATGAACTGTGAAATGTTCTTACATTTTTTTATGTTTGAGATAGAGCTAATTATTGATCAATGCTCATAGCAAGAAAGAGAACGCCTATGGTTCCGGCTTGACGAGCATATATAATATTACGACAATAATTAAAGAATATACCGATGACAAATTCGAGATTAAATGGATTGGTAGATACTCAATATATCCATGGCCAGCAAGGTCTTCCGATCTAACTCCTTTAAAAAATTTTTCTGGGGGTACCTTAAGGAAAAGGTTTATGTTCGAAGACTATTTCAAAATATCGATTCATTAGAAAATGTTATTAGGGTGTGTTGTGCCAGTATACCGAAGTATTTTTCAAAGGATGTCAAAAAAGAATTTTGTGCACGAACAATAAAATGTTTGGCGATGGAAGGAAGACATGTGGAAATTTGTCTCAATTGTTGCGTAGGTGGCTGTGATTCCAAATCTGGATATTGTTTGTAATTCTTAACAATTTATCTAAATAAACTTTTTTATAATGTCGAATATTACAAGAAATACACCTGATATCGTAAATAAGAATCGAATTTTAATGGTATCAGGAGCTCATGGAAAAAATCTCATAACATATATGTCGAGACAAAAAGATGAACATTTCAAGTTACAATCCATGTTAAAGACCGAATGTACTGATGACATTTTGGTAGACACTGCTATTGAGAACTCAAAAGGTTTCACTAAAACAGACATAGTTATATTATGGGCAAACAGAAACAATCACCGTATAGTGGATAAACTCTCTTCACAAAAGAACACAAACTTTATAATAATCACTGTACCATACCGATATGACAACGAACAAATGAATGAAGTTATTTATGAAAACAATTTAGCATTGCATTGTGACTTATTCCGAAGAAAATCTAATAATTTAAAAATCTTCGAATGCAACAACGTTTTAAGGAAGGCAAACTATGGAAAAAATGGATATCATCAAGCAACATAGGTAAATGGTTTTTGAGTAGATCAATTCTAAACTTTATAAAGAACATTTCAAATTAAACCAAGAAATGACTACCAGTAATCTGAAAGAGGAATACAGCTTGTCAATAAAACCAACCAAAAAAACCAAGGGGCCAAGGGGAATCAAAGGTAAATAGACATTTACTCCAACCATAATTTGGATAATAGTGTAAATAATGAAAGTGAAGATTTTTTATTGAAAACCAGTTTTCCAAAGATGACACCATGATATCAATTCTTTCTCTCAACATACAATCCGTTCGCAACAAAACCGATGAACTTTACATCCTACTTGAACAGCAAGATTTTCCACAATTTGTCCTTCTGACAGAGCATTGGCTGAAGCCTGATGAACCTCTCCATATTCCGGGGTACCATCTCTGTCCAACTATTGTAGGACCAATTCCATACATGGTGGCACAGCTATATTTGCTCATAATTCATTACAGGAAATGTCGTTTGTTATAGCAGAGGAATATTGTGATATGCGAGAAGAAAAACAATTTGAAATATCTATAGTACTATCAAAAAAACTAAATTTAGTAATTGCTTGTATTTACAGGTCACCAGTGTCAGATATCCATATATTTCTAGATAAATTAGAACATCTCCTATCAAAATTTCAATTGAACGCTAATATTATTTTAGCTGGGGATTTTAATATCGACTACAAAGATAGTAGGAGATTTAAGCCGTTCTGGGTCTCCCCACCACTATGACGTCACGTGTGACCTTGAATGGTTGCAGGTGTGCAATGTGGTGTGTGTTTGACCTTGAGATTTGACTTTGAGATTTGTCATTGAGTTTTGATATTGGGTTTGGTCGACTTTGAGATTCGACTTGACCTTGAATATGACCTTGAGATTCATAACATTAAGTTTTGACTTTGAGATTTGACCTTGAGTTTTGATGTTGGATTTGTTTCGGCAACCAAAAGATTTGATCTCGATGTTTGTTTGACCTTGACTAATGTTGTGGTGTAGGCATACATATTCTGTGTAGTCATGACCTTCATGAATCCTTGCACTCTCCAAGCGAGGAGGGCATTCATCCTGTGAGAGAGCTAAGAGTGAACTGCGAGTATTGATGAGTGTGTTGATGCTCAAGTGCGTAATGACCTTCACAGTCCCATCTACTGGAAATGGAGTGGGGATGTCTCTTATAAAAATGTGTGGAGTCGTTGATGAGAAATCAGATGTTAGATAATATCATCAGAGTGAATACAGAGTACGAGAAGTTTCTCAATTCAGTGAGTGTATTTTTTATAAGGTGAAATAATCTATATTTTTCATACAGTCTTACTATGTCTTTTCTTCCAAAAGTTGTAGATTTGAAGAGAATCAATTCTTCAATAATTGAAAAGAGGGTGGGAGCTTTTGAACAAAGACCAATATCATCATTACCCATCGGTAAAGCTTTCAACATACTTGGTATGACGATTTGTATAACCCGATATGGGAGATCTATTCTAATGACATTACGTGATGATAATGATACTTTATTCAAATCATGGTTGTCAAAAAGTATTTCGGATGAATTCAATGCGGACGATGTCAGTTGCATAAATGCTTCAGATTTCAAATATACAATAACATATTTGGGTCAGAGTCCACAAGTAGCAGGAGTTTGAGAACTCGTCCTCTAGTAGAATTCAACTACATTAAATGATAATATTGTTTATATGTTAATAGTTAGGATATAGTGATTTTATGTTGAATATAGATATTTCTCCATTAAAAATAACATTCAGTGTAGAAGTACTATATTTGGAGCATCACATTTTCTGATGTAAGTAAAATTATTTGAATATCAATGGAATATATTAACAATTCTTTTTTCGTTTCAGTTTTCAATATGTGGATGCATTACTCGAGTCAATGTTGGACGGAAGCCGTGGACATCAATACAGCCATCGAGAGATTGAACTCCTACTTGAATGCTTTGAGTCAAGATGTCCTCCATGCTACAGTCTATGATTTGAATGTTTGCTTCGATGAAGATGAAATCCAAAGATGTGCACATTTATCCGAGAAGTACGTCAAGGGTACAATACTTTGTGAGGAATTCAACCAAGGAGCCTTAAACTTGCAACAATTCTGTGAAGAAATGATCAAATTGGATCTGGAAGGATTTCTCCACACCCTTTACCATTCCTACCTGATGACATCATCGAAATATCAACTATATGGTGAATATGATGATGAATATTATCATGTTGATATTTGATATGAAATATAACATATATTTACAAGATCTTGTTTATTTATTATTTCATTACACATAAACATTATTGATATACCTTAAAATATTCAGATATAGTACACAAATAAAGTATTGAACATTTCAAAGTGAATTATGCACAGAGCCATCCAATGCATTTTAAGTCAAGTAGGTATCGTGTATAATGATTGCATAGACTTTGGTGTTGGCTGGAAATTTATTTTTCTTGTTTCGAACTCCAGCTTGATATCCACTGTAGATGATTTTGTAGCATTCGGTTGATGTAAACAATCAATGATGAACAGGGGATTCTGTTGAAATGCTTCAAGGTCCATAAGAGGCTCACTCATATCTTTGTCATAATAACTACGTTGGAAGTCCTCATATGCATAGTAAGCTGAAGAGAATAGTTTTTTATCAAAGTCCAGGTTCCAACGCTCATATGGGTAGACTTCAGAGTTCAAATACACTCGGATGTTATTAATGTCAGCATTTATGAATTTTGTCACATCCAGTGCTCTGTTTTCGGATGCAGTGGTACTTTGAAAACCAATAATTATGAAGCGAGGTGTTTCCAAAGTGTTGGTTGTTTTTATTGCCCATATGTCTGAAGATGTGCTACGCAATGAGGGTAATTCATAAAGATCCCACATACGATAAGCCAACTTGATTTTGAATTCAGACCACTCTTATTTATTCTACT